>JBBIGA010000132.1:1083020-1102391 GCA_037576975.1 Alestes dentex | reverse complement strand
CACATCTTATTTAATGAGGAAAAGTATAAAAACACTGCTGTAATCGACACTCTCCTCTCACAGTGAGACCAGCTGGAAGGTGAAACACTACTAGAAGGTAATGTCAAAGCTAATAATTGCCATTTTGTTTAAGAGTGAACAAGAGATTTGTTTTCTTTGAATTGTTCGAGTTCTGTAAACACTGCATCATTTCTCTTATTTTGATGTTTTGTCTTTTCCTTTCAAAGTATGCTTTTAATGGAAATTGAGAGAAATATTGTCAGCAGTTCTTAAAAACTAAGACAAAGCTGTTCAGTTCAATACGTGCACCTATAAAAGATCAAACCTGAGGAACTGAACATTTAGAACATTTAGGGGTCTCTTATTTTTTTCCAGAGCTTTATATATATATATAAATTGGCTGACATGAACCTTGTTTTGTTTCTGCATGTATGTTGTCCTCCTTCTTCTTGAAATGTGAACTGAAATAGAGACAAGCTGACAAGTTGAAATCCCAATACAGAGCAGTCAGAAGACTAATTGAGAAATTCTGGATCATTATCGCTGATCGTCCCAGAAGTCCCCATCATGTTACTGTTATGGACTGTGGAGATGAGTGTGAGGGTTCTCTCTAAACCAGTGGATGGTTCCTAAAGGAGGAACCATTGCAGATTTTTGGAAAATCAAGTCAATGCCCTTCGCTTCCACAGTTCCTCTGGACGTGTAGGATTACTGCACTAGAATCCTGAAAATGCGATGACATCCCTGGCTGTCAGCAGAACCCGGCTTGGTATTTGGATGCATTCCCTTTCTGACACATGCACACCTTCAATCTGTTTACTCAAGACCTCACTGAACATTCACACAAAGCTTTATCCTCTACCAAGCACACTGACTAAACACCCAGGGACGTCATTATCCACACCATACCTTACCCACACAATTAACTAATAACTTGTTTTTTTTTTCTGAAAAAATAAAACTTTTTTTTTTTTTTCCATTCAAATGCCTCTATTAAAACAGTCTGTAAGTCAAATGTAAAGTTCTGTATGAACTGTTGTGGAACAGCTGAATGCAATCATTAGAGAGTCATAAAAGCGTGAAATATATCCACATTGAAATAAATGGTTATTTTTGCAGAGCACAGCATGATGCATTTACTGCCAACGTGTTTTGCAGCTTAGCAGTAAAAAAAAAAAAGAACATCACATGCTCATTTGATTAAACGATTACGCTTTTACGTTCCTGTAAGATTTAAATGGTCATACTTTGTTGTGATGTCCTGTTAATCCATATCATTTTCACACAATCTAAACAAAGGGGTAGGAAACAAAAACACGCCAGACTTTATCCAGAACTGATCACTGTACCTTCATTCAAACAGTCATTGCAAAAGTTTCAATGGAAGCAGTGTAGTTCCACTGAGACTGGCCTGATCTCCTTATTCAACAAACTTCAAGACTTCTAACCTATAGAGTAGTTCTGCTTTGATTACAGTTTAGGTGGCCAGTGAGAACTTTTTATGATGATTTTGAAAAAGAACAGAGAATAGAATGTTTTCTTTCTGTCTTCTTATTGTCTTTTTTTGTACAAAGATAGTTTTCATTTCATGTGGTAGCACGATCCTTGTATGCGGCGCTTCCATCTTTATATTGATCATAAATTAACAAAAAATGGACATTTTTGAAACGATTTTGTTCAACTTTAAAACAAAACAAAGCATTCAGGGGGGTTAATGTAGTTTTATGATATGTATGTATTTTCATACAAACTTTAAGTCCATAACAGCAGGACTGTGGGACTTTAATTGTGACATTTAAAGCTCGTGCACGTGCATGTCAAACAATTAAAACTTTTAATGCGTTACTGAAGCCCTTTTAGTTGTTTAGCGTCTCGCGTGGGATCAAACGGGATTATAAACAAATCTTTTGGTCAAAAAGATTTCTTTTTCTCAAAACGCAGATGTAGAGCTTCTTTTTTTGGATAAAGCAAGTTTCAACCTCGAAAATAAGAATCGAATCGGGCTTAAAATGCTGCGGTCAATACCAGAAAAGTAAAATAAAGTAAAACACGCGACTGGGAAGAACTAATAAGAAATAATGGTGCAACAACAACAACAACAACAACAAAAAGATCAAGTGAAAACACTGATCCGCTTGGAAAGAAGATATTGATCTGTTCAGAAGGTCTTATTCGTGTTCGCCAGCCTTTTTGAGGAAGGCTGGGAAAAGATCAATAATATTTCTTAAAAAAAAAAAAAACAACTTCTACATAACAAACACACAAACAAATAAAACCGAGCGAAAAAAGGCGTGGTGGTCTCTGCGCGCGCCGCAGCGTCTTGAGGGCTGCAGGGCTCCCTGGAGGGAAACTCCTCACTTTGAACGTTAAAACCTTAAGAAACGTGTTTTTCGCCTGTGCATGGGGCTGCAATCCTTACTGAAGACCCCCAACCCCCTACTCTCTCTCTCTCTCTCTCTCTCACACACACACACACACATCCAGCAGGGAGGGTCGTGAGGAGGGGGGCAGGGGTGCTGAGGAAATGGGCTCCAGTGCCCTGGAAGTGATTCTTTCGCCCCAAAACACAAAGTGGAGAGAGAGAGAGAGAGAGAGAGAGAGAGAGAGAGAGAGAGAGAGCACGTGGGAGTCTCCTCTCTTCACTGCTGCAGCATCTCCACTACTACTAGAACATGCATGTGATCTATTTAAATCAGTGGGACCACTTAAATGACACATTCCTGAATATTCATTCACTTTTAGTTAAGCATGTAAATTACACTAATAATTATGCTAAAGATTATAGCACTTGATTAACACCATGTATGTATATATATAAGTACATAGTGTTAATCATCCATCATACTTTTATGAAGTGCTATAATCTTTAGCATAATTATTGGTCTAATTTGCATGCTTGCTTGTGTTTAATTGCCTTAATTGCATCACTATAATTAAATTAAATGGAAGTGCTCTCTCTCACACAGTTAATGAATGTAATCTGCTGTAACAAAACCCAGAATGCCACGCAATATTAATACGTTTTGCCACTAATGGTGGATCTGTTCTCTCTTGGCAATTACCAGCAGCCTGAAAGACGTAATAAAAAGTATCATATCCTGCATATTTTGAGTTTTGTTCAAATTTCACAGTATTCTGTTAACATTTTACCAACATAAATGGATGTCAAAGTAAACTAAATGTCTATTTTTCACTTCAGGTTCTTCTTAAAAAGTTTTTTCTCCGGTCCTCTCAGCCCCTTTTACATTCAGCGGACTTATTTACAGTCAGGTATGGCAGATCCTTCCACAAAATTCAGATAAAAAAAAAAACAAAACATTGATATATTGGGACTCTGGCCCCTTTTACATTCAACTATCCTGCTTGTTCTGAATCTTGTTTAAGCTTTTTAACATTTTATAAACAAAAATGGATGTCATGGTAAACTAAATGTCTATTTTTCATGTCCGGTGTTTGGTGTGAGTGTAAAAAAAAGTTTCTTCTCCAGTCCTCACAGCCCATTTTACATTCAACAATGACATAATAAAAAGCATTATATCCTGCTCTGACATGCTGAGACTCTGGCCCCTTTTACATTTACCTGTCCTGCATATTCTGCATCTTGTTCAAATTTCATTGTCTTTCTAACCTTTACCTTCCATAAATGTCTGTTTTTCACCTTGTAGATGAAAAACATTTCCTCTCAGCCCTTTTTGCATTCAACTTATTTACAGGGAAATCCGGCAGATCCTTCAATAAAAATTTAGATTAAAAAAAGCATTGACACACTGAGACTCTGGCTCCTTTTACATTCAACTATCCTGCACATTCTCAATCTTATTTTTAAGATTTTACTTACATAAATGGATGTCAATAGTAAACTAAATGTCTGTTTTTCACCTTGCTGTAAGTGAGAAAGATTCATCTCCAGTGCATTCAGCCCCTTTTGTATTTAACTAACTAACAGTGAAGTCAGTGAAGATATTTCATTACTGCCATTACAACATAATTCTGATTTTTTTTTTTTAATCACTGACGTATTGTGGCTCTGGACCCTGTTCTTCATCTTGTTCAAATTTTCATGTATTTTTTTTGTCTTTCTTTGTTTTTTTTTTTACATTTTACTTACATAAATGGATGTCATAGTAAACTAAATGTCTGTTTTTCACCTTGTCATAAGTGAGAAAAGTGTTCTCTCAGCCCTTTTTACATTCAGAAAACGTATTTGCTGTGAGGTCTGGCAGATCTTTCAACAACATATATATATATATATATTTTTTTTTTTTTTTTAATGCCTTGTCATACTGAGGCTCTGGCCCCTTTTACACTCAACAAACTTATTTACAGTGAGGTCTGGAAGACCGTTCACTACTGCCGTTTCAACAAAATTCAGATTTTCTGAAAAACCGTGGACATGCTGAGGCTCTGCGTGTTATTAAACGTCTATAACGCACCGTGAACGAGTGTGGAAGGAAAAAAAAGAGAGTTGTAGTTTACCAGCCAAAGTTTGTGAAAGTGGCCCTGACGTCACACTCCCACAATGCTCGCGCCCCATAACTCTGGCGCTGCAGCCTGGAGGAGAGCGAGCCACTCAGGCCCCGCAACAAAGTAGCACAAAAAATTGCACAAAAAAATAACAGCGCAAAACAACAGAACCGACGCACCGGGAGAAGACGGAGCGGAGCGGGACCGGCCGCGTGGGCTCTCCCACGGTGAGTTCGCGCGTGGCTGGCTGCTGGAATGTTACCGGACCATTTTTTCTTTCCTTGCCAAATTGACTAATGCTGCTGGAAAGTTTTTTTTGTGTGTGTGTGTGTCTGTGCTGGGGTAACTGCTTGCTTGCTTCTTTTTATGTATTTTTTTTTTGCAAGTACTCCTAAAGTGTGGCTGCACGTTCCGACGCGTGCACGTTTGTTTGTTTGTTTTATTTCATTGTTTTAGACGCACGAATTGCGTCCACGACCGAAAACGTCGATGATCGGTTTTCTTAAATCGCCTAAAACCCCAGTGTTGTTATTTGTTTATACCCCCCCCTCTCTCTCCGTTCCGTCATTTCGTTTTGCTTATTAAACCTGCGGCGTATTTAAATATTTGTTAAATTTTATAGTTTTTTTTTAATGGCAGGCGTAATTTATCAGTAAATAAATAAATAAATAAATAAAAACTTCGATAAATATGAGGTGAGGACTGAAGCGAGCCTTTCTCCGCCCGCACCGACTGATGTTCGACGTGACATTGGGCTCGGACGAGTGTTTTTTTTTTTTTTTAACAGTTTTTTCAGTTTTTTTCTCCGATTAAAAAAAAAAAAACTTTGTCGAGGACTGCGAGCACGAGCTCAGCCGAAGGAGAGCCGCGAGCCACCGCGTGAAACGTCACTTGTTTGCTTGTTTGGGTTTTTCTTTTTCGTTTGTTCACTTTCTTTTGCTCCGCGTCACACTGTCCAACAGTTCACGGACTGATTTCGAGGCTCTAAATAGAATGTTTTCGCCGTTTCGCTCGAGCCGTGTGAGTGTGTGTGGTGTGTGTGTGTGTGTGGTAGAACACTTTCTTGTTGCCTTCTTGTTTGCCACACACTGGGACGGATTGTGAGGCTTTTGGGACTTTGTGTACAGTTCTGTTGTGCTGGAAAGTGTGTTTGGGTGTGTATGTGTATGTATGAATGTGTCTGTGTGTGTGTGTGTGTGAGAGAGAGAGAGAGAGAGAGAGAGAGAGAGAGAGTGTGTGTCCAAACGGGATATAGTCTGGATATTGGGGGGTGGGTTTACCCCACATGTGGGACATTAGCTCATTTCGTATTCACTTGTTTTTGTTTACTGCTACTTGTACACTTTACTTCTACATATTGGGGTTTTAGCTGGTTGTTGTTAGCCAGTTAGCACACCCCCTAAGTAATGTCTTCTGGGTGTAACTTAATAGAAAAAAGTCTATTTAGTCAAGCTTGGACTACTTTTAGACCGGGTTGTCATCTTCTCTTGAAATGTGATCAGTTTCATGCTAAAGATTTTAGCCTGCCCTCAAATGACAGAAGTTGAAGCATCTCTCAGTCTAACCAAGATGCTTTACTTTTTGCAGAAGAGATGCATCTGTGAAATAGTCTCTTCTACGGTTGCTATAACATGTAGTTATGAGCTGTGTGTCACTCCTGCGCATGTTCATCAGATCTTCTGAGGTTATTACAGCTTTGCTGCCACTGATGTGACATGGCACCTGTGGCTGTGTCCATGTGCTTTGGGAGAATGTCCATTCGCAGGCACCCATGTGGGTGAAATGGAGGGTTGCATCATTTGGAAGGGTGCGTGGTTCTTAAGTGTAGTTGCATTGGCTTGATCTGAGGAGAAACTGAAGTCACTTTACCCTCGTGTTGCTTTCTCCTGGGGGCTGGAGGGGGGGGGCAGGTTTTACTTTGGGATTGCAAAGCAGTGTTGAGCTGCAAGCGTTGGAGTGCGAGCTTGTGGCTCTGTCACAAGCATGCTCCATCGAGGCCCCCACTTCCACTGCCTCGAGCTACATAATAAGGAAATGGAAGTGAGATCGTCACGAGACGGTGCTTTTGTTATTGACATTGCTGTGTCTTTGCATGCTGAAACGCATATTTTAGTCTGTGAGGCATTACAGTGCCCTGCACCTTTTTTTTTTTAGCCCAGTCTTAATCTGGGTGTAGTTTTGTCCCATTGCTGAAGATGTGTTTAACCAAGCAACAACCAAAAAAAAGTCAATTCTGTGTTTCATTTTTGTCATACATAGAGAAGAAAATTTAGATGGTTTGAGTGGAAAGTCAAACCTGGTAAATTGACGCAGCTGATGCTTGTTTGTAAGTATACGCCACGTTTCAGAAGACCGCAATATCTCACCCGTTGTTTGTCGTCCTGCAGTTGGTTATTGAAATAAGCCGCATGAACTTTTTCCTGAAGTCCCATGTTCTTCATCTGTCAACTCCTTATATATTCTGATATGTGATATGTATGTGGGATGTGTACTGAATATGTTTTCTATGTCTTTGAACAAACAGCTTTACTCTTTCGATGCGTAAAAAGATGATTTTTGTCTAGCAGCTCCGAAGAGGCGTGTATGCTCCGAAGAATAAAGGTGCATGTAGAAGAACCACTTTTGGTTCCCTAAAGAACATTGCTGTAGACGGAAATGAGATGTGTGAGTGTTAAGAACCCTTTTTTTTTTTTTTAATGTTTAAAGAGCCTCCACATGATGTAAACGTTTAGCGCGGTCGAAAGGAATAGTACGATTTAGGCGCCTTTATTTTTAAGAGTGTGGATGTGGGCAGTGTTATTCTCTTCAACAAAACAACCTCCCAGAACTTTTTCATACTACATCTGTCCATGTGCTCTCTGAAAAGGCAGCGCATTACATGCCTGATTCAGTGTGTGTGTGTGTGAGAGAGGGGGAGAAAGAGAGAGAGAGAGAGAGGGAGAGAGAGAAAGCATGTGCATCGAGGGGGGTTACTCTTCTCAAAGCGTCGCACAATCCTGTGGCTCCTTGGTGGGAAACAGGCTGATTATCATGAGAAAAGAGCATCAGAGGGGTTAATGGGTAGAACAGGCTCCAGAAGATGCAAGTGCTAGTTAATACCCGAACATGGAATTGAGGGAGGAAAAAAAATCGCCCACGGTTTACAGTTGGAAGGAAGATACTCAGATGAGATGCTGACACTAAGGCTTGAAGAGCGCAGACATGGCCAGAGGCGTGTTGAGTAGCCTAAACACATACTCAAGAATGGGATTTGTTACTTTGGTCAAAAAAAAGAGCCATTCCAGAAAACAACTTGAGTAGAAGAACAAAAGTACCTGGTTAAATAACTGCACCGAGTCACATCTATCAGTCTAAGAAGTGAAGCGTTTCTCCTCCTTTTGAGGCACTTCTGGTCTAAAATAAAGTGGTAAAAGTTGGAAAGTCAGTGGTATGTCCAGTGTGTCCTTTACAGATGCTGTCAGTAATGTAACAATGCGAATAAACAGTAGTAAAGAAATCGTATGACAGCATTCAAGAAAGTACAAATTCGCTTAAAATGACTTGGAACGGACTAAATGGAACCAGTCACTACCCACATCTAGAAACGTCCGTCATCATCCGAAGATCTGAGATTCTGCTGTTTTTATTGGCTTTTAAACCATTACACCAGTATCACGACTCGATGTGCGTGTGGATTTTGCTTCGAGGGATGATACAGGTTCAGTGCGGATGTAAACAAAACAGTTTTTGCATGCATTGTTTTTTTGTTGTTGTTTTTTTTTTTCCTTCGTTCAACTGGCAAAACTAGACGGCAACACTTGGTGAATGCATGATTGATGAAAGAAATTGAATGCACAGTTTTGGGAATTTAGTTTCTTAATTTTGCAGTCTGTTTTTAGAATTCCACAAAATGCTTTTTGATTGAACCATTGTAGTGATTTCTGTAAACGTCAGTGCGTCTGGTTTAGATCATGTTTTGTCTCCTTTTATAATCGAGAAAATTGAACGATTCTTGTTCTTAAGGTCTTTGTCAAAGAGCTGCGGGGTAAAGAAGTTTTTGGGAATCTGAAAAAAGGTGCCTGGGCTTGGCTTTTCAGCTCTGGCTGCATGTGTTTGTGTGTGTGTGTGTGTGTGTGTGTGTGTGTGTGTGTGTGTGTGTGTGTGTGTGTGTGTGTGCGCGCGCGGTCACCCAGCACATGTGTTTGTGCGGCTGTGTATTTCAGTTCATATCGGAACAAGGCAGCGGGGAGTATTTATTTGGCTTAGTGTTGCGGCGTTTCATGAACAGTAGCAGTGAAGATTGTTGAACCCTGTGGGTGCCCTGGTCACCCAGTCACCCCATAAAAGAGAAAAAAGGGGGAGCAGAGGGAGGAGAGAAAGGGAGAGATAAAATCAGGCCAAGTTCATGAGGCCAGTATAACTCTCCCCAGTCCCAGCATTTTCGCATTTGTCAGTCTTAGAGGAATGAAAATGTTTGTTTTCTTGGGCTTTGAGGTCATAGTGTTTTATTAGGATCTTCAATCACGGCTCACAACTAAAGTGTGTAATGAAAAAAAAACAAAACAAAACACTTGTCCAGTTTAAAGTATGCTTTATTTATACTTTATCCAGTTTATTTATAGCTATATGATGTCCTATAATTTAGCTATAACAGGAGAGAATTATGGAGCTCATATTGTTGTAGTAATGTTAGAATTCCCCCTGACTCAATATCCCAGGTTGGAAAAATGAAAAGTGAAATTGTTCTTTTGTTCATCTGTACATTCACAGATGAGTACAACACTGGAAACACAAATAAGAACCTGCAGAAACAGCTTTTTTTTTTTTTTTTTTTCAACTTCCATTAGCGTTTGATAAGGTTTTTAACATTCTTATTAAGCTTTAAAGCAGAGTCTCAGAGCAGCAGCGGAAACGATGAGGATCAGAGTTTTATGAGCGAGAGCGAGAGCCATCGGCTCCGGAGTGGTGTATAAACACTAATGGCTGTGATGGCGAACCCGAACCTAATGAACCTTCCTATTGGGAGGGGACGCATCCTGAAGCAGCGCGAGCTGATCTTGGCAGCGCTTCTCTCTGAGCCGACGGATAAAATTAAGGAACCATGGATCGATCTTAATGCTGCGCACACACTCTTAAAAATGAAGGTCCTGAATGGTTCTTGACCACGACAGAGGGTTGTAGGAAAAGACTTGAATTAACATGGAACTTTTTTGCTTTACCTTTGTATTATGTTACAACAAGGTTTTTTGAACTGGAGAATGTTTCTTAACGTTCTTTTAAGAGCTTGTGTGGAACAAACACATTTCCCTCCATTTAAAAAAAAATAAATAAATAAAGTGTAATGTAAGATTGTAATGTTGCATGCAAACGCTGCTAAGGTTTTTATCCTAAGGTGGATTCTACTCTTTAATCGTTCTGGTGAGTTTCTAGGGACATTTAGATAAACCAAGACTGTCATGCGATCCCTTAAGAATTCTGATCAAAGTAATGCAAATCAGTTTTTAAATACAAAACGTCGAGTTTGTACCAGCAGGGGCTTTGCTTAAGGACGTGCAGTTCTGCATAAACGATCGTAGACCAGTAATCATCTTTACCTTGCAGGTGCTTTTCCTGGCACGTTGAGGAGCTACATAGGTTTGTGATATATAGCCAGGAGTCCTTGATTTTATTATGTATATATTTTTTTAAATTCCATGACACAGATAGGGACTTAAATAGACCAGAAATATAGTCAGTACTTAAAGAACACATTTCAGCTTCAGGTGACGTTACGAACAGAGCATGACCAGTAAGCATTTTGTTAGTAATCAAGTTGTTGAGCAAATATTCTACTATTTCTAATATATACAGTTCATAACAGCAAACGTTTTCATCCACATGAGATGCATAACTATAGACGTAACATTCAAGTTGCAAAGTCGGTTCGGTATGAACTTATATTTTAATTGATCGTAACTGTGACAAACCTAATGATTAATAATGATTAATTAATTAGGTTTAGAGCAGTGCGTGAGATGTTGATTGAAATTCATTGTGCTGTAGCTTTTGATGGTGTTTTTATCAGATCTTTCTCCGCTGTTCTAACGAAACAGGTGTTGAGTGCTATATTTTTGCCATATTGCCCACCTCCAGTATAGATGTCTTTCTTTCCCCGCACTGGCACACATTCTGACTTCCCTTGCAGTATGTGGTGTTTTGAGGTAGTAGGAAGACGCTACATGCTTTCAAGCACATGCTGCCACTGTTGCTGAGCCGAAGCCCTGCCTCTGAGAACAGCATGCGCAGCTGTAGCTTTTCAGGGGCTAACTCCATCCATCACGAGGAGCCCACCGCTAACACTGCAAAGCTGCACCCCTTCATCTCTTTTCTCACCCCCTTACACGCCCTACTCCTCCATCCACATCTCTCCGTGCTTCATCCTCTATCCCAAACAGTGCTTTTAGGCTTGGCAACGTTGGTCTCATACTCTACTGCTTCAAGACTCAAAATTTGGGAACAAGTGAATCCTCTTTCAACTTCTTGAAATGTCGCTTTGGGAGGTTTGTAATTTGTTTGGCAATATACTCTGAGGGCAGCCAAGACACCCACAGCGTCCTGTGGTATGTTTAAGAAACACTGCTTTCAAGTTGCAAAGGAATCACTGAGAACATACATTTAAATTGATTATAATCAAGTAATTGTGACAACCAAGTGATTAATTGGGTTTAGAGCGGTGTAGTGTGTGAAACGTTGATTGAAATTCATGTTTTCAAATCTTGCTCATGAATGTCATGAATGTTTTGCCATGTTGCACATCTCAGTATAGATGTCTTTCTTTCTTTCCCCTCACTGGTCCACATTCTGACTTCCCTTCCTATATTTAGGAAACACTGACTGCCACTCAGAAACACTAACAGGTTGAAAAACAGTGCCTTTATGTGTGACAGTATAAATTCTTTTAGAGCTGTGGTTCTCAAAGTGGGGTTTGAGGAGCCACATAGGTTTGTGATATATATAGCCAGGAGTCTTTGACTTTATTATATATATATATAGATATGAAATGACATAAATAGGGACCTAAACAGAGCAGAAAGGCTATGTAACATCCAAAAACAAGAGTGTGGGGACACTAGAAGGAGTCTCTGACTGATGATTTAAACGAAATCAGGGGCTCTGATTTAACCCCTGTCTCAGCGAAACAATTCTGTTAAAATGTAGTGGCTACACATTCAGTACATCCCTGTTAGTGGTTGCAAGTAGAGATTTTATGATGCTTTGAATTTTGATGAATTGTAAAATTCCGTTTTGCGGTTGTCGGTTGTTGACGACGGAAAGCAAGGATAAAAGTCAAAAGTGCAAACTTAAACCCACCAATATAAAATATAATTGAACAGAAATGCAATTCCCGATGTAATCATTTGTTATAATTACATTTAAAAAAGCAAAAAAAAAAAAAAGATGTAAGAAAGTGATTAATGGGTACATGATAAATGACAGTAAAATGCTGAGAGGTGATAGCATCAGGTGTACCGACCGAACATTTATTATTTTTTCATTTCTAATCCAGAAGATATTCCAGAGGACGTTTCTCTTTCAGAGCAGGTTGGAGTTTTTCACATGAGCCGAGTTCTGAATCACTTCAGCATCTGTTTATCATTCCGTGAGGACGAAAAAAAAAAAAAGTAGAAGTAGAATGAGCTGGAACTGGAGAACGGAGACGGGGCAATTTTAAAACAAAACCGCTTGAAATGAGTCGCTCGATACTTACAGGAAAACAGTCATGTGCTCAAAATGCGAGCAGACCTCTAGTGTCACCTGGTGAGTCAGAGAAGGGGAGGAAAGCGGGGAACGAGCGGGACGGAGCAAGAGACAGGCAGGGAATTAGATCGACAGCGGTTACTACGAACGCAGAAAACTTTTGAGTCATAGAAACAATGTATTCTGATGACACATTTGAACTTCCCCTACAATCGATTTGTTTCATAATGTACTGGCCCACCAGAGCCAAATAACTCCTGAAGAAATTATGGAAAAAAAGCTGAAGAAAAGTGCCAATGTTGCAGTCCCTTCATGCACAGGGTACTTAAATAGACCTAATTAAAGGTGGGCCCACGGATTTGGTTCTTGGATTCATTTCTCGGGTTTATGGGCGTGTACTGAAGAGGAATGGAGCTAATAGAGGAGAATACCTGGTGAGAGGAGACAAGACTTCTCATTCACTCCCTGGGTGTATGCGCTGATCGTAAATGTTGCGTTTTAAGTGCTGGTCAGTGCTTTCCTACTTTAGATTTTTACTTTAAGAATCGCTGTGAGGGCATGACTTCTTTTTCTAATGAGACGTGAAGCCCTGTGATGTCAGTACTGCTTCACAATGAATTAAATGCATCATTAATGCCATAAGATCGGTTTGCATTTATGACACGGTCAGGAGTATAATGAGAGACATATTTTCAGTTTGGGTATGATAATCCATTCCGAGGTCAAGATCCAGATCAATTTTCAATATTTTTATGTGCTACATATGATTAAAAACAAATCAGCAGATTTTTTTTTTTGTAATTGGGAAGATTTTGTAATGAACTTTTAAGTTGCAAATAAGACATAGACTGCAGAATTTCGTTTAGAAATTTAAAATGCTGCTTTAGATGAAACAAACAGGTTTATTTCTTGCAGCTTTGCTTAGTAGAATGTACTGGTGATCTGGTGCTCGTGTGTAGTTTTAAATGTTTTTTTTTCTGTTTGATTGGCTGAAAAAGAAATCGGAATCAACCCTAGAAATGCATAATTGGTCCCTATTTAAAATATCCTGACTCCATAGAGCTTTAATTGTATGCTTCATAGATGTTAGGCTTCAAAAGATACAGAATCGTGATCTTATGAAAGAGCTACAACAGTGTAATAAACTGACTAATAAACAATGTGAAAATAGAAATGCTGCACCCAGCTGTCTAGTTTGTATTCCTGCCAGTGGTGTTCATGATACTATTGAGGAATCATCATCATTTTGATGATTTGAGGGTTATTTTTATTTTAAATCTAAGAAAGATTGAATAATTACAATCAATACTTTCCAAATGTAATACTTTCAAAAATCCATAATACTTTATTAGAAAAAGGGAAAAAAAAAAACAAAAAAAAAACCTTCTGTGGCAAAAGAAGCAGACAAATTGGTGTTTGAGAGACCAGTAGGAGAAAAAAAAAAAAGCATTAAAATCCTGAAACATTTCCAAATAATTCTGGATGATTTATCAAAAGACTACAATAGAATTGATGGATTGGTTTTTTTTTAATTGATCATGTGGCTTTAGGTGATTAATTGTGGCAGCACTAATTGGTTATGAATCGGACACCAGGCTGCTTGTTCTTAGGGGATTTCCCCAGAACCGAAAAGGGGAGAGCCGGGGAAGACGGAGAACAAGAGAACGTCGTAAAAAAGGGACAGATATGAGGGCTATCACTTTGCTGCTCCACTTTCAGAGTGACTGCCTTATCACACACACACACCAACAGCACACACCGGTACTCACACTGATACTCATCTGCAGCCTTCTGCACACACACACACACACACACACACACACACACACACTCTCTCTCTCTCTTTCCCTCACCCAGAGAACCCATTGCATTAGTAGACTTTATAACAGTGCTGTGGTTTGTGCGCTCTTAAAAAAAGAAGCTGTTAAAGAGTTCTTAATGATGCTGTGGCGTTCTAGATGCAACCATTTAAAGATGAAAAAAGCTTTCTGCTTTCGAAATGGCCCCTAAGGACCCAGATTCGAAATCCTAGAGATCCACTGCCCCACATATATACCCCTGAACGCGTTCAGTACCGGAATTACCCGATGAAAACACATTCAGCTGTGTTTTGTGGTTTATTGGCAACAAGATTGAAACCTCAGGATCGTAGTTTGTGACTTCAAACCAGCCGTTTAAGGATCCCCCCACTGCAGTCAATGAAGTGTGAGTTCAGTCCATACAGGTGTGCCTTTGTGTGTCCAAGTCTGCCGCATCTGCTGCAGAAAAAAGTTTCTGTTTTATGAGAAGCTTTCGCTTTTATAAGAAATTCATTCTCTGAGCTGTTAAGAATATGTAAAGATGGGAGAATGAAATGAATCAGGGTAGAAAACGAAAGTCATTTATTCTTGAAGGGAAAAAAAGCTCCTGGTAGATCTTATTGGCTGCTGTGCAACTTGCTACCTTCAAAGCAGTGGTGCTCCTAGAGATCTGGCCTCCTACCATATTTAGTTCCAGCCCTACCCAGCCACACCTGCACTAATAAGTGTTTTTTTTTTGTTGTTTGTTTTTAACCGAACGTAGTGTTTGTAGGGTTTGTGAGATCTGGGTTGAGGGTTAGATCTCCAGGAATTTGGAAGCTGGACACTTGGAAGCCTTGGTTAACACTTGGAAGTTGTTGCCAGTAATTACGAAAGTATGCTGCAATTTCTTCGTAAATATTTCTCCCATGAAGCTCTTTGAAATAAGAGAAATTCACTGAGAAAGTAGAACTTTTCAGCAATCCCATGTTTGTGTTTGTAAAATGAAGTAGGTATGGGCGATATTGAAAAACAAATAGATCGTGATACTTTTCAAGACAGACAATATTTGTTTTATCATCTGTTAGGTTGGACAAGAAAACAATTAGTGACGTCATGTTTCAAAAATACTGTTAAGAACTGAGAGAACATTAATTTTCCCGCAATGAAACAAGACGTTCAGTGTTGTGGAAATACAGATAATATCCATGATGTGTTTAGAAAAATATACTGCGATAATGTGACATATTTCCTCATGATAATGAGATTATCCTGTAACGGAAAATGTTGTGGTTGGACTGGATGCTGAACACTTTGAAATGATACTGAGACTATTCATGTTTCTACTGACAATAGTACTGAACTGCTATTGAGTAGCACTAAATGGTGGCACTAACTTGTTGTCCTGATAAATGTTTAAAAAACCCATATATATATATACATATATACATATATATATATATATGTGTGTGTGTGTGTTTAAATATGTGTAAATATGTATGTATGTATTGCTTATTAAGTTTGGTTTCTGTCATGCTGCTGTGTCTGTACTGCATTTTTGAACATGAGCCTTTCTCTCTAGTGGATTACTTGCTTTTGATTTCTGACCGTGGCTTTTGCTTTTTTTTTTATTACTGTCTCATCTGTTTATGTAATTGACCACTGTCTGGGTTTTTGAACTAGAACAATTATCTGTTCTTGTTCAAAATTTGCTGAAGAGAAGTTATGTTAATTTGGAAATGTAATAAAGACCCTCAATCCATCTTTGGTGCTGAAAATTGTATCATAGTAAGTAACGAAACAGTACTAACTGGAATATGCTAAAAGAGAGTTTTTGTGGATATAGTCCTGTTTGACACATTTATGCTGTTCAGAAGTGGGCAGTAAAGACACTGACCTGTCAGTACAGAATGTAAGTTGTCTGTAAAACCCTGCATATCTTTCTATATAATTAAATATGTAGTTACAATACGTAGTTACAAAAGATGGCTTGAGTTCCACAGAGACGTTTGGTTACCTAAGGGGACATTGAATGTCTGTATTAATAAAAATACTCTTTAAAAGGAGGCTACAGGTGGTCCACTATCACAGTCTTGCGATATTCAGTTCGAGATTATGGACAAGAGTCCAATAGTTTAAATTTAGCGATTGTCCAAGATTGTCCTCCTCTGATCAGCTCATGTAGGGCTTTCAATTCGTTCTGTTTATAGACCATAATGTATCAAATAAAGATTAGACATTTACTTTTTTTTTAATTAGGGATGGAATCAATTATGTGATTTAGAATTTTTGATAATAACCATTAAACCGCTGAGCTGAATAATGGGTTTTTTCTGTCCTGTTTAAAAACCTGTTGAATGTTCTGCACCCCGATCCGTGATCAGAGACTCCAGTCCTGGCTTTACTTCAGTTATGCACAGCGGTGGGCTGCCCTGTGAGTGACTGGGACGCACAAAAGGCTACAAAGAGAAATCGGCTTCAGAACCACAATTTCATTTTTGCTGTTAGTTTAATGTGTAGTTATTATCAGTTATTGTGCTTTTCATGGCATATTGATATTTGGGGTATGGAAAAGCAGATGTAATCTTTTAAAGATGCAGATTTGGGCTAAAAATGTCACGGTTAAAGCTGTGTGTTGTGTGGAGGAGGTGGAGGCTCTGTTTCAGCTCGGAGCTCTGTGAACGATATGGGGTGAACAGACTACACCATGAAAGATGGTGCTGGTGGTTTTAAAACGTGCCTTTTATTTGAGCAATTTTGATTTTGTGAAAAGTCCTCTGTTAATGAAAGCTGTCTTAGATATTTGGAATTTTTCTGTACAATGCACTTGGTTTTAAATATTATAAATGTTAGCAATGTTTTAAAACAAATTAAAGATTTTTAAAAAGAATTTAAAGAAGTTCCATAATAATAATAATAATAATGATAATAATAACAACAACAACATAAATAATAATAGTAGTAGTAGTAATAATAATAATAATAATATTAATAATAATAATAATAATAATAATAATAATAATAATAATAATAATAATAATAATAATGTATTGTTATTATTATTACCACATAATCTTACCACAGTATAAAATGATACACATTGTTTGAAGACATGAATAGTATGCTACTCTAGTGCTGGTGAATATTAATTTAATTTGCTGTTGAGTTTTACTGTTTTAGTGAAACATTTATCAATACCTGGGACATTAATGCACTTTAAACATTTTCAGTGCATTTTGACATTACTTAGATAAACATTTTTATCCCAGATAAGCATTTTTTCACATCACCCAGATAAAGATCATTTTAACATTTCTACAGATAAACTGCTGTGATAGATTTCAACATTTTTTTTTATCTGATACATTTATTCACCAGTACTAACATTATTCCTGGATGTGATTCAGCCTTGAGAGCTTTCTGAATGTTTCTGAAATCCTTTTATTGTGCAATCATAACAATTTAATGCAAACGATTTTCTTTCTAAATAGTACATTCAGATAAACTCAGAAATCGATATCTCAGAAATCAATTCACACCATTATTCAAATGTGCTTATTTAATTACTTCCATAGCTAGTTGTATACGAAATTGTACTTCCATTTGATTTCTGATTTGAACTGACGTGCGGAAGTCCGCACTTTCGACTTTCTTCCGTTCGATGGAAGAAAAATGGTTGGAAAAATAGATGGAAAAATGTTCTTGTTGATGTAAAGGATGCTTCACCTTTCCACAAAATAACTTAAAATCCATTTAATCACATCACAATAAATCGTTTCCTTTCGTGCTTACAGACAGATGTGGTTTGGAAAATGCAGAATTCACACTTTGAACTAAACTTCTCTGGGGCTTTTTGTGAGAAACAATCAGTAGAAAGTAACAGCAGGTTTTTGTTATTGCTGGTGATACAGATGAGCTGAAAAGTGTTAAAGTAGGTTAAACACAGCTAAAAGCCATAATACTGTCTAAATATTATCACTATCATTACAGTGTTGGTGTTGGGAGCCTTGCAGAATTATTCAGGAGGCAGAAAGCTCATTCATGTGTGAATGGATGTAACCCACAAATAAGCACGTGCCTTCTCTCTCTTTCTCTCTCTCTCATTCTCTCTCTCTCTCTCGCCCTCGCTCTCTGTCTCTCTCTCCCCCTCTTTCTCTCTCTCTCTCTCTGTCTCTCTCTCTCCCCCTCTTTCTCTCTCTCTCTCTGTCTCTCTCTCCCTCTTTCTCTCTCTCTCTGTCTCCCTCTTCTCTCTCCTCTCTTTTTCTCTCTCTCTTCTGTCTCTCTTCTCTCTTTTTTCTCTCTTTCTTTCTCTTCTCTCTCTCTGTCTCTCTCTTTCTTTCTCTTCTCTCTCTTTCTCTGTCTCTCCTCTCCCCTCTCTTCTCTCTCTTTCTTTATCGCTCTCTCTCTCACTCTCTATATCTTTCATAAATTCTTCACTTGCTCATTGCACCACTTACTCTTTTTGTGTGTCTTTCCTTTCACGTGTCTGTTAGATTTTCTTTAGTTTCATGAAGATGGTTTATTTTAATTATATTTAACAAAAAACAACAAAATCCAATATTTTCAGGACATGATACAGTATTTTCTTTTCGGAAGAATTGCTTTCAGTTTTGCACAGAGACCTGCAAAACCATTTCTCATGCTTCTTGTGAACAGTTCACCGTTTGAAGTTTGTTGTGTTTTATGCTTCTCAAGATCCAGGTAATCCCAAACAGAAACGTACACCTCCATTAAAACCTTCCTCCATATCTCAGGGTGGACAAATTAAACACTTATAGATTTGACATAATAAAAAAACGTAATAGTGTCGGAGATGTTTTCGTCTAAATCTATATTTTTTGCTCTTTACCCGACACTAAAAAAAGGCTGTTTTGACAGGAAATGTAATAAATGGTTCATCTCAGTTCTGTGTCTCCATATATAGGAGAAGCTGCTTTAGACTTGTTAACACGACTACAGGTCAAAGCGGTCAGCTTACGCACCGTACTCGTGCTCCGCCACCTGTATCTCTTTCTCCCAGCAGGGTCTCATCTTACTCTCCTCACTTTCCCTTCTACCTTGCTCTGTCTCTCTCTCTCTCTCTCTCTCGCTCTCTCTCTCACTCTCTCCTCATTTTTCCCTCTCCCTCTTCCTCTTTATCTGTCTCTCTCTCTCTTGCTCTCTCTCCCTCTCCTGCTCTGCTCTCTCTCCCTCCTCATTTTTCCTTCTCCATCTTCCTCTTTATTTCTCTCTCTCTCCTAATTTTCCCTTCTCCCTCTTCATTTTTTTATCTCTCTTTCTGTCTCTCTGTCTCTTTCTGTCTCTTTGTCCCTCACTCTCCTCATTTTCCCTTCTCCCTCTTTCTCTGTCTCTCTCTGTCTCTCTCTGTCTCTGTCTCTGTCTCTCTCTCTCTCTCTCTCTCTCTCTCTCTCTC
>JBBIGA010000132.1:1001209-1012352 GCA_037576975.1 Alestes dentex | reverse complement strand
CGTGTGATGAGAACCGAACCCAGAGAACTTGTTAGTGACGTCCTGGATCACCTTCACGTTTCTCACAGAGTTAAAGAGAAATTTGTTAGAGTCGCAGAAAACTAACACTGAAACGTTTCTTCAGACAGTTGAGCTGGAACGTCATCAGCTGTTAGTTTGTGTCTCCATTGTTGTTTTTGTGCAGACAGTAAATAAACAGGGTCCTCGTTCCATGTAGTGATGAAACATTTCGACCAATCAGAAAGCAGTGGTTCAGCTCGGGTTCAGCGCCCGTAGTGACCCCTGAAGAGGGTCTGGAGGAGGAACCCTCCGTGCTGTGACCGTCCAGAGGTCTGGAGGATCTGCAGGGAGGTGTATGTGGTGAAGCGAGTGTTTGTGTGGTTTCAGACTGGATGAAACAGTGTGAAGTGCTGAAGGCTGCCGAGTGCGGGGCCTGCTGCTCCCTCCCACTCGCGGTGGTGGCGCCGCAGCCCGGCCCGCTGCTGTCTGGGACATATTGTCATACATATTGTATGAGTGTTCCTGAAGAGGAGTCGCTCCCGCGCTGCTTTTGGAAGACCATGAATCTTGTAGCTGAATTAGAAGCCGCAGCCTCCGGAGCCAGATTGAGGAAGTTAAATGTCACAGTGTAGGTGTTGCCTTGGCATTTACAGGAGTTTACGCACACACACACACACACACACACACACACTGTCAAATCACAAGCAGCAGGGAATCATCAGAACGTGTAAAACACACATGTGAAGCGTAAAAATGAAATTTATTGGAGGGAATTAAACGTTTGGGAATAAAAACCGAGCCTGACGGAGGTGCTACTAACAAACAGAACAGAGGGGGGGGGGGCAGAGAGAGAGAGAGAGAGAGAGAGAGAGAGAGAGAAAGAGACAGAGAGAGAGGGGGGAGAGATTTTCAACTGTAATATAATATGTAGGCTTCAAATACATAAATCACTGTTCATTTCCATTTCATGAAACTACAAGGTGTACATAAAGTAAATATATGTCCCCTTCTCTCTTAGAAGAGAACCATTTTCTCTTAAAGACCCCTCTGTGAATGTCTAATCATTTCTGTGTATTTGGCATCTTTAATGCCACTGTTTGTAATACGTTAACAAGGACTGCGCTCTCTGGTTCTTCAACGGTTCCAACTTTAGGAGACTGTCTCATTAACAACACCAAACTCAGGTCCATTCAGTCGCCAATTTCTCTATAAAGTTTGAGTTAAAGCTACATAAGAACTTCAGCTGGTTATCTAGCTGGTGGCCTGGTGGTTAGGAAGTTGCCCCTGCGATTAGAAGGTTGTGGGTTTGAATCCCAGGACTGCCAGTGGCACCACTGAGATACCCTTGAGTGAGGCACTGCTCCCCGGGCGCTCCTGACTGCCTGCTGCTTCACTTGGTGAATTGCTTAAATGCAGAGAAAGAATTCCACACTGTATGCTGTGATGTTGTGTGGTGTGTTCATATATGACAAGATAAGATAATCCTTTATTAGTCCTACAAGTGGGAAAGTTGCAAAATGGACACTTTACAAGAAACAACAGGCACCCTCAGGCTGAAGCAACTGAGGAAGCAGTTCTAATCCTGGGCACTAGAGGGTACTGTGGAGTTCATTTTCAAAATGCTTTACAAATGTCACCTGTGAGGCCTCTTAAAACAGTCTCATTGACACACAGTTTCAGAGCACTATAAAACCACTCCAGCTCATCTCAGTTTCACTGCTCTGTGGCCGAGGGCCGAGGGCATTTATACGCCTCTAGCCATGGGTGGAAAAAAATAGTGTGCTTAAGTTTGAGTTTTGGAAGATTTGTCCTTTACCACACTATTCTTAAAATGGAATGCTTGTACACAATTACATTCCCAAGTGAAAAAACAACTGCTTGTTCTTTTTGTATTTTCATTTAAACCCTTGAAGTACAAATCTCAGCGACTTTTTCTCATGTTGATTAGTTCTCGTGGAGTTTATTGTTTTTATTAAGACAAACAACCAGATTCAAATCATTGTCAAGGGAAAGTGCCCATGACAGTTCTAGCTTGTACAAGAGATAGTTCTGCCCAATAGTCACCAAACCACACACCACTTTTATTTTATTAATTTTCATACCGTTCACTTGAATGTGTGTGTGTGTGTGTGTGTGTGTGTGTGTGTGTGTGTGTGCGTTTGTGTCTGTGTAAATATACACCCCAAACTCTACATTCTGAGGATGCCACAGAGGAACCATTTTGGTTTCCTAAAGAACCTTTTTTTTTTTTGTAAATGAGATGTGAGTGTGAAGAACCCATTAAATATTTAAAGATCTTTCCCATTATGTAAATATTCAGTTGCAATGTATTTGGCCGTTTTTAGGGGAACTTTAAAAAGGTTATTCACAGATTATTCACATTCGTGCTTATAAGAACCAGCTATGGAAATGTTCTTTAGCGAACAAAAAATGTTTCTTTCTAGCATAGTCCTACAGTTCATTCTGGCATCTTTATATTAAAGTGTGTAACTTTAACTTCAGTAACCAAAGAGAAATGAATTTACTCTTTCACAAGTTCAGACACATGCACGCACGCACGCATATACACACACATACATATGCACACACACACACACACACACACATACACACACAAACACGTACACGTATACATACGCACACACACACACTCACAAACAAACAAACACACACACATACACACACACACAGTCTTGCTGTGTGGTTTACAGTTTTTTTCTTAGTAATCCTATGGTTATGAAGACATGTGGGTTCCACAAAGACACTGTTATCAGGAGTAATACACCCAGTGCTAGAGCAAGTTCAGGCCCAGATAACGCCAAGCATGGTTAACACTTTTCTCTGGAAGAGATCCTCTACCATTACTGTTATCCAGACACCTATATTAAAAAAAAAAAACTGAACAGTACACGCTGCATGTAGTATAACTTGTTTCACGTCTAACAAAGACTTAGAAGTGCAACTGGAAGTGGAACTCTGATGAAGTGATAAGTCTCCTTCAGCCTTGGCTCTGAAGTCACAAGAGGGAGTTTAAGAACATTAGCGGTTTATAAAGCAAAACACTCATGGCTATCTGGGTTCCGGTGGAGTCCGCACGTGAGGGGACTGAACGTGTGTGACTGATGGAGGGAGCGCAACACGGCCAGAAACGGCCATGATGAAGCAGGCACTCGGTCCAAGACCCTCCGGTGGCCAAGCCCACCCACAGCCTGGCTGCAGAACGTCACAGATGCTTGCAAAGCGACTATCAACAGAGCGGCAGCGACGAGGAGTGGAGGTGTCTGCTTCTCCTCATATAAACTCCACTTTCATCTCAACACAGAGATTAAACCTCTAATTCTCCATTTCTATTGATGGAAATGGACTCGGGCCTGAAAGAGAGAAACATGATATGAAACGCCGCTGTAATCCCATACCCTTGTTCGTTTTAAAAGCTGTCGAGGGACTCCATATACTTACGGTCCTTTAATCTGTCCAGAGCAAAAAGAGAGAATGGCCGGAGAAACTGTGGTATATTATAGGTCAGAAGCGTGGCTTGATTAATTAGACTGTTTCTGTTTGCACTCCAGTCTAAGTGGCACAGACTGTGCTTGATATTGTGTGTATATGCGTGTGTGTGTGTGTGTGTGTGTGTGTGTAATGAATGTTTGCCCAGCTTGCAGTGCAGTGGTACCCTAACCTCTGTCTGCACCAAGAAGTACCACAATGAAGTGGTCAGAATTAATAATAGCTGCACCCTGTAGACAAACACAGACCTACAGGGGACATATAGAGAGTATAGGTTACCGGAAATGACTTGTGTTTATTGAGAAACATTATTACATGCAGACTGGTTTTAGGCCACACTTATTTTAGACTGTATATGATATTACTTGTCCATGTTTACTGACTGTGAAGTGTGAGTGTAAAGTGTCCATTTGTCACACATGAACACACCACAGCACAGTGTGACCAGCACAAAATTCTTCTCCGTATTCAACCCATTCACCAAGTGAAGCAGCAGGCAGCAGGGAATACAGCGCCTGGGAAGCAGTGTGTGAGTACAGTGCCTTGCTCAAGGGTATCTCAGTGGTGCCACCGGCAGTCCTGGGATTCAAACCCACAACCTTCCGATTGCAGGGGCAACTCCCTAACCACCAGCTGCCCCACCAAGGATTCTTCTATGAGCAATGCCACCGAATAAACTAAAATTACTTTGGTTTCTTAAAGAACCTCTTCTGAAAATGTGATGTGTGCGTGTGAAGAACCTATTGAAGATGTAAAGATCCTTCACATGACGTAAATATTCTGTTGAAATTTATTCTTCAGAGAACATTTTGTGAGGTTCTTCGGAACTTTAGAAAGATTATTCACACTCAAACATCTCACTAGCATAGGGTAATTCCATCTTAATTATCATTCACAAGCAGAGCTATCTCTCAAAAAATGCAGAAGCTAAATGTTCAGCTGATGTTTGTATCTGTATGAGGAAGAGGAGATATCTTATTATGACTTGGATTTGATGAAGTTATGGTTGTGCATTGTCTTACTTAGCGGAAAGACTAAAGATCCAGTCCACTTTTGCTTCATTTTTTGTGCATCACTAGTCACGAAAATTAATGTCACTGTGAAAAGATACAATTTTGAAATCAATTTTAATTTGAAAGGATGAAACCAGTTCTTTTTTAAGATTAGTCTTGAGTTTAGGCTCAGGAATGATTTCACTGATTATTTCCTCAATATTTTTTTTTCTAATTTACACCATTTGAAAAAAAAAAAATGCTGCTACCTTTGCATTGTGTGAACTTGTCAGAAGAGGTCTAGATAAATGGACCAATAGAGATAATTTAAGTGAAATTTTGTTACTTTACTTAAAACTTTTTTTTTTTTAGATATGAGTTAATTAGAAACAAAATTGTATACATTACAAAATACGCATGTAATACATATGACATACAGTCATATACATAAGTTACATACATTCATATACATTCATATTCATATAATAAACACCCCTGGGTCGAAAGAAATGTTCTATTGGAAAATAAGTTCACTACATCTATAGAGAATAACTATTATGGCAGTGATGGCACATATCTTCTGCAAATCATTTTGCAATATTTTTATGTTGTATTTTTATCTTTTTAATTCAGCTAAAAATCAGTAATTGTACAAAATTGAGCAAGTAAAACCTTTGCATTAAAAAGAGCTGAAAAAATGCCTTATTTTCTCTGTAGCAGACGTGACCCTATTTTCACGTGTAAAATCAACAAAACCTGAGTTTTGTTGCTAAACTAAAGAATACTAAACTTTCAACTGATGCTATGGTTGTGGAAAGATAAGGATAAGGATATATCTTATTAATATTTGGGCTTGATGGAAAGTTATATTTGCGTGTTTTCCCCTTTTTGCTACATTTTTGTTAGTTCTTGTCATTGACACTGAATGTACAATTTATTGCAAGAGAAAGACAAGAATAGAGCTGTCTGGGTAATTTAGTTTTTTTTTTTTTTTTTTTTTTTTTTCCCCGCCCTATTGAGGGTGAAAAGGAAGGTAAAGTGAGAGGCATGCTAAACTTAGGTCTGTCTCCACTGGTACCCATAAATAACCTGGAAGCGCACATAAATAACGACCATACGAACAAGCCCAGAGACGGCCTGCTGCCCGAATGAATCATCATTTGGGTTAATAGAGACACAGAGTGATGGGCTGATGAGCCGAGAGAGAGAGAGAGAGAGAGAGAGAGAGAGAGAGAGAGAGAGAGAGAGGTTGGCATCCATCATTTGGTATTTTGGCTGTTGCTGAAGCGACAGATGAAGTGGGGGCACAGCACAGGGCACAGTGAGACCTTTGACCCTGGAGCAAGTCTATTCGTAACTCTGTTACTCAGATGAACTCCTTCGGTCCTTGGGACAGCCTGCCGGTCCAGAACGACTGTGGAGCTCTGTGGCCTCCTGTCTCCTTTACAGATACGACTTCAAAGAGCTTTATATTTTCCCAGACTCACTCGCTTCTCTGCCCGTTCTCCTTTCCCCTTCCTCTCTTTCCTGCTTTCGAGCAGGAGGCAGGCAGTCAGGCAGACATATGTGTGTTTTCACACATTTTCGGAGTCCTGGACAGGACTAAACCGCATTGTCTAGGTCGACAACATGTTCTGTTTTACAAAAATAAAATAATATAGAACAAAAGAAAACATTTTTTAAAAATGTGTCCTTGACTTCAACCAGGTTGCACAGGAGTTTTTGAAAAAAAAACCCAAAAAATATACAAAAGGCCTTCAGATGCACCAGTAAACAAGTGACAATAAAATTAGATTTTATCAGGCTAGTAAAAACATTAATCAGAGAAATGACATAAGGAATGAAAATATCTCTAAATTATTGTCTGCCATGTACCATCTTCCAGAATATCACTGATGTCAGGAAGCCATAACTCTTAATAAGATTTCTTATCTGATTTTTCAGTTTTTACATCATAACAGTTCATGATAAATTGAGCAATAGAAATATATTTAAATTAAGTAATTACAATTGGTTTTACTTACATTTTAACACTACAGAAAAAAAGGTTTTATATGTAATATGCACACAATGCGTAAGTTTGAGCAACCCGGGGTCTACGTGAAAATAAGCTTGACCCTGTAGAGAAATAAATATTCCGCAAAGAACACACTTCTGTACATTTCAATCCACAGTTACGGTTTATTTGATAAACATATTACTACTAGGGAAAAATAAACCATAAATCCTGTCTGTGCAAAGGTTATGGCACATGATTTATTAAAAAAACATATTAAAATATATATTTTTTTCCTCTTACATTTTCAGTTCAACAGATCAATAGTAATTGTGCTGAATTCAGAAAATAAATAATAAATAGAAATTGTGCATTAAAATGTGCAGAAACATGGCTTATTCAAAAATCTTCTCTGTAGAGAATGTGCTAATTTATTTTCACCTGATCCAGAGTGTTAAAACTGTTGCATATGACTGTATGTATGAGTCCTGCCCTAAAGGCATAAAAACAAATGTGTGTGTGTGTGTGTGTGTGTGTGCGCACGTAGTATGTTACTGATGATCTGAACTTACTTTTGGACTAGTCTGAGTTATATATCGGGTCCCCAGGCCATCATCCTAATGCACATTACGCACCACACACACTCTCACACACTCATCAGTGAAAGCTCATAAGGCTCAATCAGCGCTGAAGAATGTGGCGGCTCATACCTCACACACCTCACCCTCGCGTGCCCCCGTTGACTGTCAGCGTGGACATTCATCCTCAGCCCAGCCAATGGGGTGCAGTGGCAGCTCCAGGCTCAGCCAATCATGAGCCAAAGAGGCTTGACACGTCGAGAGATGTTCCTATGTGTTTCTGATCTGCTGCCAGGCCGACACAAAACAGAACCCTCTATGGCAAAATAAAGCAATTAGCCAATTACACCACGCGGGCCTATTAAAAAGACTGCATCAGCGTGTTTTCTTAGCCTCAATCCCAAGCGATAAGCCCCGAGAAATGAAGGAAGGAGAAAACAGATCATGTGGAGAGGACAGAGAGAGAGAGAAGAGTGATGGGGATGAAGGTTGTGGAGAAGATTAGAAGTGTACGCTAGGAGTCTGTCTTTATTTAGGAGAAGACAAATGAACTGAACTCTGAATAACACTCCGGCTCGCAGAAAGAGACGTGAAGTAGAGTGAAGTGATGCATTGAAGTACAACCGGGAAAGTATGTGCAGAATTAATCTGAAAACAGTGGGAGATGTAGTTTATCACACGGAGCGTTGGGAGTTCCATACTGCGTGCTGTGATTAAACCTACATAACAAACTTAAATGGAAAAATTGTGTGTGTCTTGAACATCTTCAGATGAACATCTGCAGCTACCTATGGGAAGTTCAGACTTCTGGCTTCAACACTGTAGTCGTTTTGGACTATTTCATGTCACATTTTATATGTTTATTTATTCTTTTTATTTTTTAATTGCCCTTAAATGCATACTCCACAAAACCTCTGAATGTATGCTTTTGTATCTGCACCAGGACGTTAGCAGCGGATCCTTTAACTTGTGGGCCTTTATGGATGGGATTAGTTTGTCTAGTGTTTTTTCAGCTTGAATTTTGGGGATTTCGGAGGTCTAGTCAACATTTTGAAGTCTTTGTCTTGTTTGTCAAGCCATTCTTGAACAATCTTTGCAGTGTGCCAGGATGTAATGTTACCATGAAGAGGGTTACTTGACCTGTAGCTCTGTTTAAGTTGGCAGTATATGTCAAAGTAGCATCCACACGAATCCCAGGACCCAAACTTTCCCAGCAGAACACTGGCCAGAGCATCACACTGCCTCCACCGGCTGAAGAATCCAATAGAGCATCCTGGTGTTATCTCTTCCCCAGGTGAGAGATGTACACACACCCGGCCGTCCACATGATATAGAAGAAAATGTGATTCAACAGTCCAGGGCACTTTCTTATATTGCCTCCTGGTACAGTTCTGATACTCACATGCCCACTGCAGGCTCTTTATGTGGAAGGGGAACAGCATGGGAGCTCTGACTAACAGACCCAGTTTTGCAGCCCCAGTTGCAGCAAACTGCAATTAACTGTATGTCAGTACCGGCGTCAAGGGGGGGGTATTCGAAGGCATTGCTCCCCCTAGCGAGTTGGCAGGCAACCCCTACACACTTTAGTGTCGCTCATATGCATGGGTGGACTGGAAATCTGTGAACCACGGCCGATACCAGCCAGCACCCCTCTTTCGGAACCACAGTAAAGTCCTTTATAGTTCATGATCGATAGTGCCTCCCCATAGTCAGTTAGATGCCTGCCCGGTAGATCCGCTCTGGCGCCGGCCCTGCTGTATGTTCTAATACCATTCTATCATAGCTAGCATGGACTTTTTCAGCAATTTGTGCAGTTGCTCTTCACATGCTTCAGTGAGCTTTGGGGACCATGACCTTGTTGCCGGTTCATCAGTTGTCCCTCCTTGATCATCTTTCAGTACTAACCACTGCAAATAGGGAAGATCCCACACAAAGCCTGCCATATAGCCCATGTCAAAGTCACTCAGACCCTTACATTTGCCCATTTTTCCTGCTTCCAGCAAGTCCTCTTCAAGAATTGACTATTTACTTTCTGCCTGTTATATCCCTCCCTTTTACTGGTGCCACTGCACTGAGATAATTAATGTTATTCACTTCACCTGTCAGTAGTGTATACACACACATTACCTGTTCTATCATATCCTGGGCTGGAATCACATCAACTTTATATCTCTTCTGAAACGTACGGACGTAAAACATTTAGTTTTGTTATGTACAATAAAAACTGCATTAAAAGGGAAATTTATAACTGAACATTTTAGAAGCCCAGTCTCATGTTAATGTTGGGTATGAACTTTAAACTTTAAAATTGTTTGGAAATCCATTGCCGCACTTTTTAACAAATTAATTTTTAGTCAACAAATTGATTTAACCTAAATGAAATCTTAATCCTTAACTAAAGTAGTACTTAAATTATGAAGTTCAAATAAGTATTTAATATCTGCCAGAGAACAGTTACATATCTTTTCTTCAAAAAGTGCAAAAAGTGTACAAAGACAGCAAAAACGTCCAAAGAAAAAAACTAAGAAAAACTCCCCTCCTAGGAGAGTGAGCACCCAGTTTGTGATCCTTTGTGACTTTATGACAAATATAGTGATGTTATAACCATTTGAATCTGACATTGCAGTAGTGATGACATGCTAACCTTTCAGGTTGTGGCTGTGTGACGATAAGTGTTTGGTATGATCAGATGTTTCAGTCAAAGGGTCACCAATACCGTGGCCATGCCGGTGCTAGCGCAGTGCTAATACAACACTAGTACAATGCTTTGACATTGTTAATCACAGCCAGGATTGTCATAAATCTTCCACACAATGGGCTTCTGGTGAGTTGGGTGGTCTCTCTCTCTCTCTCTCTTTTACTCATTTTTGCATCCATTGCTTTTTATTCTTCTTCCTTCATCCTGTCTGCTACCTCTTAATCCAACAGAAGCCCAGCTCTGACTGCAAACTTTCAGAAGCTCCTCTCCTTTCAGAGAGCAGGAAGGCCGTTCATGTTGAAATCTTTGCTCTCTCTCTGCGAGTGTGCCGCTCTGGAGAGTCCTGATGTCCACTAAAGCCATTTCAAAACTAATAAACAATTGTCAGAGGAGAGGGAAAGCAGAGGGCTCTCCGGCCATTCTAAAAGCACATCAAAGGCTTCGGGCTAAGAGCCGCCCAGATGAGAAATGCGGACAACCTCTCCAACACACACAAGCATGCACACCCACGCGCCCAAAACCAAGGCGTGCACAAATCACACATGCACCTCACAAATAACGTAAAATGGCATAACTTCAGACATTTGGATGAAAGTATTTCAGAGCTAAGGGGAGAACAATGTCATTTTAATGGGACGGGGCCTGCTCTGAGTGACTGCAAAAAGCTCCATAAGGAGTCAGTGACGTATGTGGTGCCAGTTGACAATGGTCACACAGAACAGTAAGTTTAGATGTGGGCTTCGTTCATGAGACCAGAGGAAAACGCTGAGCTAAGCTTCTCTCTAAATCAGGAGATTTAAGAAGTTTGATATAGAATAAGCCTTGAGAAGAGAAGAGAAGAGAAGAGGAGAGATGAGAAGGAAGAGAAGAGAAGGAAAGAAAAGAGGAGAGGAGAGGAGAAGAGAAGAGAAGAGAGGAGAGGAGAAGAGGAGAGGAGAGGACAAGAGAGGAGAAGAGAAGAGAAGAGAAGAGAGGAGAGGAGAAGAACAGAGAAGAGCAGAAGAAATAAGTAAAAAAGAGAACAGAACAAATCAGAAAATAAATAAAAAGAAGGAAAAAAAATCAGAAGAAAAATGTAGTGAAGAGATGAGAGGAAAAGAAGAGAAGATAAGAAAAAAACAGAAGAAAAAGTAAAGAAAAGAAGAGGAGAGGAGAAGAGAGGAGATGAGAACAGAGGAGAAAAGGGAAGAGAAGAGAAGAGAAGAGAAAGATGAATTTGGTTATTTTTGACTATGACAATCTGAAATATCATCTTTGGCTCTTTTCAGATACACTCATAATGTAACACACACACCCACACACACACCCACACCCACACCCACACACACACACACACACACACACACACACACACACACACACACACACACAC
>JBBIGA010000132.1:946872-962942 GCA_037576975.1 Alestes dentex | reverse complement strand
GCGGAGGTTGAGTGTCATTTATTTATGTATCTATCTATCTATCTATCTATCTATCTATCTATCTATCTATCTATCTACCTAAGTATGAAGTATTCATTAATGAATGTATTTGTGTAGTTACATTTATTTATTTATTATTTATTTATTTGTTTCTTTCTTTCTTTTTTCTTTCTTTATACATTAATCTTTTCAAATTATTCATGGAATGTGCAAATCTATTTTTATTATTAATTGAATACCTTTCCAGATTACACCAGCTCGGCTGGCAGCCATGCAGTTGTTCACTTTACAGCCTTTTTTTGCTCAGGCCTTCTCTTGATGCTGGAAAGCAGTCAAGGGACCCCTGAAAGAGGGGTGCAAAGGACAGCACAGGAGGAGACCTCGGTAGCCCTGAGAGGACCAGGTCTTGGGTGTGAACTGTGTTTGTAAAATTCTGCAGTGTCCGTCCTTGGCTCTGCGGCTCAGGCTTTGTGGGCTCTGAGCTCCTCCTGCCTCAGCAAAAGTGAGCAGGAACCACCAAATTAATAAAGTCCGCTGGGGAATGGCGCGCTACATGTAGCCCTCTCTCTTTTACTGCCTCTGAAAAGAGTAATTTATTCATAGAGAGCAGATTAACCCAAGCAGAAGCAGGGACTTTATTTTCCCATGCTCCCCCGGGGCCGTCATGGCTGACTCGTGTCATATTTACTGTGTAATTGATTTTTAAGCGCCTTCTTCATCTCGTTTGCTTTTTGGCCTGCATTGATCTCGCACCCCCTCAACACACACCCCCCAAAAACATTTCTCCTTCCACTTTATAAAGAGCTATTCATCTCTCTCTTTTACCATCCCACCATCCTGTCGCCCTCTCCAGCCTCTTTCTCCTTCATTAGCTCATCTCCTATTAGAGAAAGAGAGCAAGAGTATGGGGGGCTAATTCTAACCTCAAGCATGCTCTGATTGCTGAGCATCAAAAAGTGTACTGCATTTCTCTCAAGGTGGGGGAAAAGAGAAGGTGGGGGGCATTGCTAATCAATCCATGGACGCATTGTAAAAATCAATGCACTGTATAATTAGGGCAATCCAAGGGTAAAAAAATTTCCTGTTCTGCAGTTTAGCTCCTCTGTTATCACTAGACGACGCTCTACCTGGGGTTTACGAAAATATATCTCCTTTAATCGCTCCATTCTCACTTTCAGTGCCTCTCTGGCATGGACCAGTAGAAAGCACACTGTAATTAGTTTGTGATGTGTTTCTGTAACTGGAGAAAGACACTTATTTGAAATCATCAAAGTGATTAATCATGAAAGTCATTCACAATGTAAAGGGGAAAATACAGATACATGGTTTTCTTGTGACAGTGGCAATATACTCATTAACTACTTCGGTGTAAAATGTAGGCCAAAATGGTCACATTCTTAACAGACATGCTCAATAGCTATATCACCTGAGTGAAAAATTACTGGAGTTATCCATTGCTCCATGGACCTGTCAAGTGCTCATGTGCCCATTGTAGGCAATTTTTGTGGTGGACAGGGGTCAGCACGAGTTCTTCAACCAGTCTATAAAGCCCCATATGCAGTGGGCTAAAATGGACCGTGTGTTCTGACACCATGCTATCACAGTCAGCATGAACTTTTTCAGCATTTTATGCTACAATAGTTCTTCTGTGGGATTTTACCAAACAGTCAAGCCTTCACTTCCCGCATGCATCAATGAGCCTTTGGCATCCATGACCCACTTACCAGGCCACTGGTTTTCCATTCTTGGACCACTTTTGGTAGGCATACTGGGAACACACCTGATGTTTTGGAGAGGCTCTGTCTCAGTTGTCTAGCCATCACAACTGTATTGTGAGGCGAGGGGCGGAACACCCTCACAGACCCAGGACTGAGCACAGGGCTCCTCCCTTGACAAGAGCCAGGTGAGCGGCGTTAAGGGAGGAGCCAGGACTCTTTAAAAACACAGACTCTTCAGTAGACAGGGAGAGAGGAGAAGAGGACTGGAGAAAGACAGACCGGAGGATAGGACAGGGCAGCCTGAGAGGGAGGTATTGAGAAGAACCAGGAGTAAAGTTCAGCTCAGAGTGATGATGGTTATGTTGCATATTTATTTTGACACTGATATGCGTTTTCTTTAAATAAAAGCTCCGCTGCGCACCAGCTCCAGTGTCTCTGTATGTTTCTGGGTGTGTGTTTAGGCCTCCCAGCCTGTGGGTGGCAGCTGTTCCCCGGGGCCGACCATCACAATATACGTACATATATACATATACACACCTATCCAGACAGCACTTCGCAGTAAATTATGTATTTTTAAAAATGCCAGTGGATCATTATAAGGTTCTATCACAACATGTCTTACCTGATTAATGTTGAAAAAGGAAAAAAAATTGAATTTGTTCATCTAGCTATTCTTAGATACTTGTGCCAGTAAAAATACCACAAAAAGAAAGGAATACAAATTTATCTATGTACATAGACATATTTGTGTGTCTCCCACACAAGTCATTGCACTAATTTACTGTGCAAAATACATTAACAAAATATCAGCTCACAGGCCTCAGATGGGAAAAGGGAAACGGGGCCACTATAAAGTCATCACTGTCCTCCTCGATGCTGCACTGAATGCCAGCCAGGCACGCACACTTAACACTGCTGACACTGCACGGATGCTTTTCTCACTGAATACCTATGAAGTTCTCTAGATGTCCATTAATGATAGATTCCACACATATTAAAAACTGGGACGACTGACCACTAATCCATTAACCATGGCCGCCAGGGCCCTGAAAGGCTTCCAGCACCGCCCTCCCCTCCCCTATTCATCTATTTATCCCTCTACCCACCTCTCTTTCCCACTATCATTAATCACTCTAAGTGTTTTCTTTTTTACAACATGAAAGCCCTTGACTAACAACATCAGAAACTGGGGTGCTACAGAGTTTAAATTAACATGTCAGAAATAGAACAGTGATGGAATCATTAAGTGACAGCTAACACACTGAGTTTCCAGATTATTACACCTGTCTTTTACCTACACTCAGGAGGAACACCTACACTACAGGTGCCGTTTATACACCCTTAAAAAATAAGGCACTAAAAAGAATTACTCAGAGCAATGCTATGAAATAACCATCTTTTCAGAGTGGTTTCTATTGTGTTCTTTAAAGAACCATCATTTGAAAGGGTCCTTTACGGAATCTAAAGTGGCTCTTCACTCCAGAGATCACTTTTGCTACTTGTGTTTATGAGAGTGTGGGTATAGAGTAATAGACTGTATCTGCTGCTTCACATTTTATCAGCCACTTTCTCTCATTCCATTCAGCCAGGGCTGTGAACCATTTTCACCATGGCAGTGATTCCACTGAGATTCAGATCTGACTTAAATATAGCAACACAGTGGAAATGTCAATGAAAATACCCACAAGAAATAATGGGTTGCCAAGAGGAGCAGGAAATGATTGTACTGTATTGTAATTTTACTTGTATTTACTCTGTATGTATTAATATTAGTAATAATATTATTTAATATTGTTGTATATGACTCTTGGCCAGATAAATTGTTTTGAACAGGGCCTGGATATATAAGGCAATGCGTTATAGTTGATGTGTTGGAAGCAAGTCAAATAGCCAAACGTACGGATCTGAGTGGGTCTGACAAGAGTCAAATTGTGATGACTAGATGGCTGGGTCAGAGCATCTCCAAAACGACAGGTCTTGTGGGATGTTCCCAGTATGCAGTGGTTAGTGCCAAAAGTGGTCCAAGGATGTACAACTGGCGAACCAGAGACCACCTAAGGCTCACAGATGCGCCTAAATGGTAAAGACTGGCCCATCTTGATCCCTCAGAAACACAGATGTGATTCTCACCTTGGGCAGAGATGGCACCAGGACGCATAATGGGAAGATGGAAAGTCAGCTGAGGCAGTGTGATGCTCTGGGCAGTGTTCTGCTGGGACAGCTTAGGTCTTGCCCTTGCTTTGACATGTCCCACCTACCTAAACATTTGTGCAGATCAGGTGCCCCTGTTCTTTCAGCAAGACATTGTGCTGAGGCTCACATTGCAAAAATTGCTCTAGTATGGCTCAGTAACATGACAAGGAGTTCAAGATTAACTTGGCCTCTAAATTTCTCAGATCTCAATCTGACAGAGCCTCTATGTGATGTGCTGGCGATTTAAATGTATATTCTATATGGACACAAGTATTGGGGTGCCTGACAATTACACCAACAGGGACTTTAATGACATTGGATTCAAATACATAAACTTTAATATGGAGTTTGCAGCTGTAACAGCTTCCCCGCTTCTTGGAAGGCTTTCCTCAAGATTTGGGAGTTTCTGTGGGAACGTTGGACCCATTCATTCTGTAGAGCATTTATGAGGTCAGGCACTGATGTTAGACGAGAAGGCCTGGCTCGCAATCTCCGTTCCAGTTCATCCCAAAGGTGTTGGGCAGATGTGAGTCCCATCGATTTCAGAGGCTCAAAAGTAACTGGATATGTGACTGACAAGCAGTTTCATAGCCAGGTGTGGCCCGTGCCCTTGTTGTTGCAGGTCAAATTAAGTAGTTCAGAGGTCTGGAGTTGATTCAAAGCACTGAATGTACATTTGATACCTGTTCATTAAACATTAGAACTAAATATGAAGTCCAAAGAGGTATCTGCAAAAGCGAGAGGCCATCGTTAAGTTTAACAAAACAAAATAAACCAAAATAAAAGAAGCCTGGGAGACCACATAGGACTTAAGTGGATGATCACACAGTTCTGGAGGGACTGCTTAATTTCACATCCATGGTGGTGGCATAAGAAGGGGAAATTACAATAATTGCAACAATGTTGTACGGATTTGTTATTTCTTGTACTACTCTAAATTATCATGTAAAATCTCTAAATCAATAGAAATAAATTAGTTAATAAAATTCATGGATGAATTTGATTTATGGTCTGCACGTGCACATAGCTGGTTAATACGGTGCAGCTTGTCGGTGATTACACACTCTGTAACCATAGATCTCTTTAATTTGCACATATCTACATCTGTATTAGAGGAACTTTAAACTAATCCCAACACTTTTGGACACTTCAGCCTTTTTCTCATCTCATCTTTTTCTCAATATCAGTGTCTCAAATTAAGTCTTTTCCAAATAAATGAAGTTCTTCAGATATAATTATTTGTTTCTCTTTCCTTTGTTATGATCTATTCTAAGCTCGTATTTCAGGTTTTTTACTTAATTCTTTCTAATTTTCTGTTTATAATTGTATAGAAAAAAGCCCCCAATAACCCTTTGCTAATGCTCTGCGTGAATGATATACAAGGTGGAGGTCTCACAAGAAAGCTAGATTGATATGATGTAATGTAATGTAAACTAAATTTAATGTTGTCAAATGATTGTACGTGAACACACCACACAGAGTGAACTGCATGAAATTGCTCTCTGCGTTTAATCCATTCACCAAGTGAAGCAGCGGAGAGCCAGGAATGCAGCACCCGGGCGAGCAGTGTGTGGGGACAGTACCTCGAGGGTACCCCAGAGGTGCCACTAGCAGTCCGGGGATTCAAACCCACAACCTTCTGATCGCAGCGGCAACTCCCTAACCTCCAGGCCACCAGCTGCCCCAAATTTTCCTTTTTGTTTGAGTTGTTTTGGCTCTGGGTCTCCAGCACATTCTGCCATATGCAATAAAACACAAGATGCAAACACAGAGAGAAAAAAAGAGACCAGTCAAGCGACAGGACAGAAAATAGGCAGATACACCTGAACATATCTGAAATTATAAGAGGAAGATTGGAAGTAACACAGTACCAACAGCTGGATTGTGAAGTATCTGTGTTGCTGGGAAATCTGATTTTTCCTCACTTCTTTTTGCTTTCTTTCTTATTTTTTATTTTACTTTTTCATTTTGTTTTGCACATGGCTTTTGGCGTCTTTCACAAGCTTTAGAGGACACTTTCACAAACTCACTGAATCTCTTTAGAGGCCCTTTTCATATGAAATGGCTTCATTAGTTAGCCAGTATAAAAGCCATAGTGCCATATCAGAGATGTCTAGATAAAGTGGTGACGGTGCGTGTGCAACAGCTTAACAACCATGACATGCTTTATTCATAACTGACCTCAGAACAGTTGCAATGGACTTGCTGTGTCCATGGACTTAAACGACCACTGTGTTGCTGAATATGATGTACAGGTTAGCAACACACACAGGCTAGCATATGACACAGCTATGATTTAAGTGTTAAACTTACTACAAGAACATATGCGGGTGGTCTCTCACACAGGGTTTAAATTAGGCCCAGAGTAGACCTTAATCTAGAATTGTTAATCAGTTCCTAATAAAAAGCTTTCTGAAACGCAGACTAATTAGTGATTACTAACACCTGGACTATGGAGTCTTGAACTTAAGCAATCAGGATTGGTTTAAAACCACCAGTGCTAGTCTGATTTAACGAAACTGAGGTTGCCTATAAAACATCGAGTTGACTTAGAATAGCCTAATTTTCTATGAAACTGGAGAAGCAAATCCACCTATACCAATGGCAGTAGAAAAGCGATCAAAAAACTTCACTGAGCATGAAAAAACTCTATTTAAGACAGTAGTGTCCAGATACCCCATCACTGAAGATAAACAGCACACATCTGCTGTGGAGTCAAAGAAAAGGACTGCATGGCAATCCATCTGTCATGAGTTCAATTTAAATGAACAAACATCTACAAGGACAATTCACCAACTTCAGGTAAGAATTGTCAACTTTATGTAACCTTGTTAGCGGCCCTACTTCTATTACTGGTATGTGATGTTAATGGGTTCTCATTACATTTTTTATTACATACAGGTTTTAAGAATATAAAAACAAATGTAAAAAAGACTGTTGCAGAAGCCAGAAGAGAACGGTTTAAGAACTGGTGGAGGACCTGCAAATAAGGACACAGAGCAGATGGATGAATTCCTGACAGGAATAATGGAGAACCAACAGCCTTTGGAAAACATACCAGATGATGACCATCTAGACAGTTCAGATGAGGGATCATGCACACCTGAATTGAGTATATTAGTGCACTGATTTAGCCTTTCTTTCTATTCTTTCAGACTATTGTTTGTGTCATCTGACAACTATTTCTCATTTAATGTGTTCATTTGATCATATGAACTGTCTTTCATATGAACTGTTTGTGGGTGAAAGTCAAATGGACAGAACTGCAGAGTGGCAGGGCAGTTTACCCTCCACGTCCTCAGAAGCTATGTTGTCTACCAGCACTGCTCACAGGAACAGACGAGTCACAATCCATGAAAAGCTGGCTCCTGAATTTCATGTACACAAGTTGAAATATCTAAAGGAAGAGCATGAAATGAAAATGAAGATACTCCAGGTAGAACTAGAAATGAAGATGAATGAGAGAGAGATATGCAATTGTCTCATTGTACCAGCAATAAATAAAAAAATGTTTATGACATCATATTGAATGATTTTCTTTAAAATATACTTTTTAGAATACATTCATTTGACCATGATATGTGAAAATGTATATTCCAGCAGAACAATGAAAGTGTACATGTCAAAAATGGCTATTTAAAGTGGCACAGTGCAAAAGCATCTCTATATACAAGTCCTTCTCTGTAGTTTATTGTAATTGAAAGTACATCTGGGTTGTCATCTTCTAGTATTGGAGGGTCTGGGCATCCTTGCTGTTTCAGGTAGTTATGAAGAACAGCTGTTGCAGTAATGACAATGCAGCATCTTCTTGGTGTGAATCAAAATGTTTTCCGAAGGCACTGAAAACAACTCTTCCAAACACCAAACATGCGCTCCACTAGACCCCTAGTGCGCATATGAGCTTGGTTGTAGCACCTTTGTTCAGGTGTAATTGGTTGCAAGTATGGTGTAAACAAAAAAATCCTTTGAGCATACCTATTGTCACCAAGCAATATTCCATTATGATCTCCTCTTTTAAACTGAGCATGCAGAGATGAGTTCAGTAAAATCCGTGAATCATGAGTGGCACCTTTCCAATGTGCAACAATGTTTGAAAACTGTAACTGCGGAGTACATACACCTTGGACATTAATGGAAATCCAGTTCTTGCGATTCCTGTATTCCTGAGCATTTGGGGTAGAGGGACGTTCAGTGGGGATATGGGTTCCATCAATGCAGCCTTTGACTCCTGGAAAGTTCCCATATTCATAGAATTGTACCTTGTAATTAACTTGGGTTGCAGCATCTGGGAAGTTTATGTACTGTCTTCTCAGTACACCTTGCATACTCTGTGAACGACTTTACACACTGTTGGTTCACTGACCGCACATAAATCCCCAGTTTCTCTGTGAAAGGTGCCACATGCCAAAAAACGTGAAGTTCTGAGCACCTGCAGACTAACTGGAACAGGCTGTCCTCTTTGGGTAACAGATGAAAGACTCGGTTCCAAAAGAGAAATGAGTTCCACAGCATTTACTTACACATTCGAAAACGATCTCAAAAACTGATTTCATCAAAAAATTGCAGTGGGTCGCTTCTGTCAAAAAGAATTTGTCTAGCAGGCGGTAATCGTTGATCATCACTGACATGCTCTAAGTCATCCATGTGTCTTCTTCAGCAAACAACGTTAATCTGAAGTTAAACCTGCTTGCTGGCACATTTTATTTAAACCTCAATTTTTTACTGGACTAACTCTAATCTTTCTTCAGGAAAGAAGCTTAGTTTATTCAGGTATAGGCTTAGTCTAGGACTGTTTTATACCTTGACTGAAAAAGCAGATATATGTTAGTCTGAATTAAAAGGCTGTTTAAATCTAGGACTAGCTTTAATCTCTGTCTGGGAAACCGCCCCATGATGTCATAAAATGTCTTTGAGAGCAATTAACTTGCAAACCTCAGAATTAATTTTTCACTTGAAATGAATCATAACCCTGCAATAGGTGATTGGTTTAGGGTACAGGCTCCATAGTTGGCTACACAATCAAATAAGAACCTAATGCTAGTTTCATCACAGATATCACGAGAAGCAGGATTGCTCCTTTTGTGATTATTTGCTAGGTCAGTAATTAAGATGCTATGGTGGTCCTTTGGCTTGTCCAGACAAGAACATTAGCTGTGGAAAAATGTAACTGTCCTGCGATGTAAAGTGCTAATGCTGCAGCAATTAAATTAAATGTTTTTTTTTACCTTTCAGAATTTGTCTGGCTGCTACCTTCATCTGTCCAGTCATTAATGAAGAGGTAGTTCCACTGGAAGCTGTGCATAACCATGTTTCAGAAGGGATAAATGGTATTCTTTGGTATGCATTTTCCTCCACCATTTCTCCTCCTTTATCTGATCAGTGCATAAAAACAGAAGTGTAACCTGGTCTTTCTAGGGCTTACCTGGGGCCTCTGGCTTGCACCTTGTGGTACAACTTTGGAGGCCATGATAGCGTATTCTTATTTCTGTGATATCTGTATATTCTTGAAATACACTTTTGCATCTGTGAACACGTGTAGACATTTACACAGGTTCCTGTGTACTAGAGGACACTTTCCAAACCAGCGTACAGGAAAAAAAACAATGTTCTGTGTGACAGAGAAAGCAAAGAAGCGAATGCAATAAAAAGCTGATTTGTTCTTCTGCAAAAAAAGTATAATAATTTGTAAAGTCCCACAACATCTGACAGGTGAATCTATAACTGCTTCATTTTGATTTTGCACTAGTTTTGATATTGTTGTGGTTTCACCCCAACCCAACTGGATAGCCAATCATCATTTGCTGAATCTTCAGCACCATAGTTGCAGTGATGATTTAAAATGTTCTATATAAAACAAGAAAAAAGCAAATACAAAATCACAAAAGGACTGATCTTTGAAATCAGAGATAGCTTTGTCAAAGGATATGACAGGATACTTATCTGGCTCGTTGCACTCACTTGCTTTTTAGCATTATTATAGCCCCAGATGTCTAAATTTATGTCTAAAACAAAGTGAATGGCACTGTTTGAACATTTATTTCCTTTTTAATTAGAAAATAACTGTAGTACCTATAGACTAGGAGGATCACTGAGTCCCACAGTCTCTTTTACTTTCTTAGGACTTATAGCTGTAAATGTCTCAATTAGCAATGAAAAGGGGTGTGCATTTTAACTATATTTGGATGCTCATATTTTTAAACAAATAATATCTGAGTATTCCTAATGAGCTTAAAATTTGCTCTGAAAATAAAATAACATAAAATGAACCATGGGATGCCCATTCATTTAATGGCCTTATAAAAAATCTACTCATATAACATTCAGTTTTAAATAGCCTTTTATACCCCAGCAGTGCCAAGTTAATGGTGTTTTACTTTCACTCTCACTGATCAGGTTTATCTTTGGATGTTGTACACATAACTAGTTTAGTCCAAACCAAAATGAGCATGATCTGGACTAAAAGACCAACAGTTTGAAAAAAAGCCTTTTAAACAGACATTTAAAGTTGACACAACATATTATTAACTTAAGTGTAAAGTGACCATTCTGTCATACGTGAACAAACCACAGCACAGTGTGAACAACATAAAATTCTTCCTCTGTATTTAACCCATTCACCAAGCGAAGCAGTGGGCAGCCAGGAACACAGCGCCCGGGGAGCAGTGTGTGGGGACGATACCTTGCGCAAGGGAACCTCAGTGGTGCTACTAGCAGTCTTGGGATTCGAACCCACTACTGTCTGATCGCAGGGGTAACTCCTTAACCACGAGGCCACCAGCTAGGTTATGACATACTGCCAGCCTTTGCTGTATAATACTGTTTTCTTTCACACAGACACGTTAAGCATGTGTGTGTCAGCCATCAGCTGTGGTGTGTGTAGTCTTTGCAGTCTTTGTTCTTTCGTGTCTCTCTTCCAGCACTTTATCTCCGTCAGCAGCCAACTCGCTGTCAGCCTGATAGCACCCGAAGGCCAATAGTCGGCTTGGTGTATCACAGCTTGGGTTTGTCTCTCCCTGATCCCCTTGTGTTTTTAGAAAGAATTTACTCCTCCCCTCTGTATATCCTACTCATTACAGTTGCAACTAGCTAAAATTTGGGACACTATATGGACAAAAGTATTGGGACACACCTCTTAATTATTGAAATCAGGTGGCCCCTCACTTCCAGTGAAGAACTATCTTAATGCTTCAGCAGACCAAGACTTGTCGGAGAACGCCATGTTTCCAACTTTGTGGACACAGTTTGTGAAAGAACCTTTTCTATTCCAGCATGACCATGTCACAGTGCAAAAAGCAAGCTCCATAAAGACATGGCTGGATGAGTTCAGTGTGGAAGAACTTGACTGGCCCGAACAGAGTCCTGACCTCAACCCCATCCAGCACCTTTGGGATGAACTGGAACGGAGATTGTGAGCCAGACCTTCTCGTCCAACACCAGTGTCTGACCTCATAAATGCTCTACAGAATGAATGGGCACAAATTCCCAAAGAAACTCCAAAAGCTTATGGAAAGCCTTCCAAGAAGAGTGGAAGCTGTTATAGATGCAAAGGGAGAGCAGCTCCATTATAAGGTCTCAGTATTTTTACACAATATCATTGAAGTCCCTGTTGATGCAATGGTCAGGTGCCCCAATACTTTTGTCCATATAGTGCATCTTGGCTGGCTGGCTACATCAGATAAATGAAAAAAAGTGTTCATGTTTGTTTTTGGTTTTTTTTTTTGCTGAACCATTCCTTTCAGTTGAGTTTTTGACTAAACAGTGTTAGAAGTCTGAATGCATGATTGTTGTGATGTTTTTGTGGAAATGCTTTGGGTGATTATTGACTTCTAGCATTGTTGCTCCAGTTGCAAATTAAATAAGCAGAATTTAGACTCTAAATATATCTTGGCTGACCGACATGTCTGTGTAAATGGAAAACTGTTTACTTTTGATTTTTGTTTCCAAACCATTTATTCAAACATATTTTAAACTAAAGAGTCCTCTGAATGTAAATCTGAATGAATTAATCATGTGTTTCTTAAACATTGTTCAAAACCTGGTGTCTCTAACCCATCTCTTCTGTTTCCTTAAAATGAAATGAACGAATGAATGGATCAAAGTCCAAAGGATTCTGTATTAAATGTAACTAAATTAAATGCAGAGTTATTTATTAAAAGGGTCAATTTATTACATGGTGCAGGCATTCTTATAGTGTTTTGCTGAACTTGCACATAATGGTGGCTCGCTGCAGTGTTTTCCAGCTGATTGTGTAAAGGTCTCTGCTGCAGCCATTCCCTTCAGAATGCAGCAAGATACATTGGACCACCTATTGTGATGTATATGTAGTTTTCTCTCCAATGGAAACCTTTCTCCTGAACAATAAGGAATGAGCTCATATGTAGATGTGCACACTCAGACACATACACACACACACACACACATGGACGGACAACACACATCCCCACACAAAAACGCAAAGATTGTATATTCTGAATCTTTCCTTTTCTCTAACCAGAAACCTTTTACCACAGAGGTTCCACTTCTTAAAAATTCACATATTAAGCACAACTAGCAACCTTTTACTCTCTAAACCAACATTACAATTTTAATGGTGACAACCCAGGCCCTGCCCCTGGTCAGTTAGATTGACTCAAGATGTGAGAGAGTAAATGAGAGATGGGGAGAGAATAATGAGGAGAGCTGAGGGTCTGTCAAGGGTCACAGACACTCAACTGATGCAAAAATGTATTTTCTTCACACTTACACATTTGGAATGTGTGAACATCCATTCTGGAGCTACAGCTAACTGCATGCAGTCACTCTGGCTAACTCTTGGAGCTGCGAACCAAAGTTCACTTCTGCATGAGGTCTTACATGCATATAAATAATGTCAGATAAAAAATATATATATACATTTTCTAGCGTATATTTAAATACCTTTCTTTTTTTAACATCACTTGAAAACTACAGTGCGCATGAATGTTCAAGAACTTGAACAGTCGGACATGGCGCTGAGCTCAATTTATTCTAGGAACCTTTACAACTGTTCTCTCCATCCCCAGATGATTGCTACAGAGTGGAGGGAAGGACAGGAGGAGAAGGAACAGAGAGAACAGAGCAGAAGTTGGGTAAAGAGGACATCTTTATTTCAGTGTCATCAAATATTATGTGCATTATTAATGAAACAAGGCCTCTTATAAACCTGAAAACCAATCAGTAACTGGCCTATTTACATTTGCGTGACCTTCTCTTTATTCTAGGAATCAATACACAAAACACTGAGATTAAACAATAATAATAATCACTAGAACATGAGAGGGTGTGCATTGCACAAATAGCATCACCACTGTGATTCTGCCATAGGTTCTTATTATGTGTGAGTTACTCAAACAAGCTATTGCTTTTATATCACAGCTGCTCAAGGGAGAAGAAGTAAAGTGAAGAAGCCCCAAAACATTGCATCAAATGTGCTTTAACATTGGCAGCTCATTCTACCAAAATAAAAATGAAGTAACCTTTTGTGTTAATGGTAGAACCATAAACCTGTCACACTATGAAGTTCAGTGCAGCTTTTTAATATTTGCCAGAATAACCTGAGCGACATTTGCTCCAGCCAGTCTGTAAAGCATTTCACAGCTCATCTTGATTTCCTGTTAACTCTAGTTTGTTTAGTTGTTCCACCGCTATAGCTCCAAAACGAAAAGCTTGCTTCGGGACATGTTTACAAACTGATGTAAGCCTGCTGTCTTCTTCAGAATCTGTCTAAACAATTTGCATAAAATATTATTTTATAGAAGTTATGTCATTGATTCCTTTTTGCAATCAGGTGACTCAACCCATGTGCCATCAGAATAAAGAGATATTAAAATTTCAAAGAAAATATTTGGCCTCTTCTATGTTGAAAAGTAAAGTGGCATTTGGCAGAAACTACTACGACTTATAATCATAGTTCCAGGGACAGTCCACACTGGAGCAGTCCACCTTTCTACCATTGCATCCCTGCGTCTTGTTCAAGGACACAATGCTAGGAAGGTCGGGTTTGACCCTGTAACTTTGTGATCACTGGGTTCACAGACAAGTGTTTCACCCAGTAGGCTAGTTGTCCACCATCGCTGGGTTACCCTTGCAGTTACTCTAAAATCTGTTAAAGACTTTCATACTAGCAAATGCTCATATATCCTCTAGAGATTGGAGCAGCTTCTCTTGTCTCCTCCGGCACTGGGACTAGTAACTAGTAATGTGTCAAAAAATCAATTTCTGGTCATAGAGAAAAAGTTACATCTTTTCATTATTGTTTAATTAATTCAATTCATAAGCACAAGTAACTGATTAAAGGGTGGTTTCTTTTCATTATATGCAAAAAATATGTGCATTAATCAATGTATGTAATGTCTTAATACCAAAAATTCCAACAGACACTTTCTTGCTTCTGACAAAAATGTGTGTACATTTGCTCATACAAAAGATATCATGAATACATGTCCAGCATCAGTAATAAACTGGTTTTTGCAATCAGTGATTTGTCTTTTGTCAACATTTTTGTCATCAGCTCTGGTTTAGTCTGTCCAATTCAACCCCACTTGCCTGCCGTGTAACAAAAAGGCCAGCAGAGGGAGACTGCTAACAGTTACAGAATACCCACAGGGGTTCTTCATTTAAATCCATTCAGAATGGACACCAACCGCTAAGAACAGAGAGTGCATACATTAGTCACGTCTCTCTATGATTTCTTACCATGTTAACTTGCTCTATAAGCAGAAATGAATGCATGCATATCAGAGCAATGCGCGACTTCAGAAGGAGACGGTGCTGTTCCCCGGCATTGTGGTGTTGGCTGCACTCCTAAAAAGGTTCTTGACTTGGACAGTTCTTGGTGAAAGCCAATATTATTGTTAAAGACATTTTACATTATATGTGGAGGTTATTTAACCTTTAAAAAGACCATTTACACATCGTTATACCAAATGAGGGGCTGTCAAAGGAAGTCCTTTATATGTAACAACTCCAGATAACTTTTTTAGGCCCTTTTATGAGCATAGTTTGCAAAAGAAAAGATCTTGGATCAGGTCAGGATAAAGGGAAAGAACGACAGAACGTGTTTCTTGATGGAAGAGGTCAAGAGCTTAACGGAGAGCAAGTAAAAAGAGAGAGAAAGAGAGAGAGTAGGGAGGGGGTTTAGCAATGAAAGACAGAATGCTGACTCTAGCCAAGCACAGTCGCTCTCCACTTTGCCTCTTTCTTAATCACTGCATTGATTCCTGAAGCTCAAGGCTTGAAAGAGAGAAAAAGAAAAAGAAGGGGAAAAAAAAGAAGTGGTGGTGGTGGAGGTGGTCAGAGAGTGGCCAAGCAGTCCTGGACTGCAATTCAACACGCAGTCCCGAAGTGCTATATAGCATACGCTGAAATCCATATTGGCATAGTGAGTATTAAACAGCATATGCAACATTTCCAGCGATTAATTTTCACGGTAACATTAGTGTAAAAAAAGAACGGTATAAATTACACTCCGAGCAAATAACTCTTACAGCAAACGTTGCAATCAATAAATATTAGTGGTAGTCTAATTAGTTTTAGGAGGATGGCAATTAAATATTAGTGCCCCATATAATTGAATTAAACACCCAATTCACCAACATTAAATATCAGGGGAGGCATGTAATCGAACAGTTTCCTTATATGGCACGCACATAATATTACATCCCAAATACTTCCCAAATTATGTTAGAGAAATTATTTTTCTCAGCAATTTTTTATATCACAAACCATAACACTACATTCTCTTGCCCTGAAAAGATAAGGTGTTTTATGGAGGCACTATATGAAGTGTGTTTGAGGGAACATTGTGGAAGTTTATTAATTGGATGGTCCCTCTGGGATGAGTAGCAAGGTTGTATATTTGACCTCCTGACCTACTCAATACAAATCTAAAAGATTATACAACAAAGCCCTCAATTACCCCTCTCACAGGAATTATGGGTGTACAATCAATACCGAAACATCTTAAAACACAAACCCACACATGCGCTCTCTCCCTCTCTCTCTCTCTCTCTCTCTCTCTCTCTCTCTCTCACACACACACACACACACACGTTTACGTTTAAGTTTACGTTCACGGCCTTTAGAAGACGCTCTTATCCAGAGTGATGTACACACACAGACACAGACACAGATACAGATACA
>JBBIGA010000132.1:909669-920067 GCA_037576975.1 Alestes dentex | reverse complement strand
CTCTAAAAACACAATTCTTAATGCTGAAACAGACTTAAAGTGACAGAAATATAGACAACAGTTGTATTTATATAAATACAGCACTCTTAAGGTGAAAGGAGGAGAAAAACCTAGACAGTTTGCCAGTCCACTGCAGGGCAGAGACACAGATAAACACACTAACACCACAGTCACAGTCCAACCCGATCTCACGACTTTTCATGCAGCCATCACAACATAAAATCTGTTCAAAAACGTGCTGCGATCACGCTTTAGGCCTTTTTTCATGCTAGGACTATGCTTCACTTTTTCATGCTAGGACAACACTTCACTACCCTATGTATTTTAATGAGCAGTGCGTTAGGGTTAGGGTTTAAGGTTAGGGTTTAGGGTTAGGGTTTACGGTTAGGGTTTAGGGTTAGGGTTTAGGGTTTAGGTTTAGGGTTAGGGTTAGGGTTTAGGGTTTAGCGTTAGGGTTAGGGTTCGGGTTAGGGTTAGGGACTTTCCCCGTCTCTCAAGCTGTTTCAACCGCTTTGCAAACAAAAACGATAAGGAATCAACTCATTATTTCTCTCCTACTGTCCCTCAGTCACCAGTTACCGCAGATACCGGTGGTGTTACGCAGTGCGCATTAAAATACATAGGGCATTGTCTTAACATGAAATAAAGAAGCGTTGTTCTAGCACGAAAAAAGTGTGATCGCAGCACGTATTTTGATTAGATTGTATATCGCGATGGCTTTACGAAAACTGGTGAGACCGGACTCCACAGTCACACCGAGGGCCAATTTGGCATCTCCAGTTCATCTAGCGTACATGTCTTTGCACTGTGGGAAGAAACCAGCAGTCTTATCAGAAACCAACACAGACACGGGAGGAACATGCAAAGTCCACACAAAAAAGGCCCACAAGTGCTCCAGCCGAGAATCGACCCCAGGACCTTCTTGCTGTGAGGCTAGTTCATATTACATTAACTTGTATGACATGAACTTGTATGTACTGAAGGTACAAGCTGATCATATCTAAACACAGAACAGACAACTGTTCTGTTATTTTTAGGTTCCACAAGTAATGACAGAGCAGTATATCAAGTATGAATGGATGGAAAGCTTAAGGCTTTCCTGCACACCCTATTACATTTGGTTGGTCCCAAGACAAACATTACATTCTGGCATGAAAAATCTTGGTCCAGGATATTCTTTTTGCATTCTGAACCATTAGGCAAGTATTTTTATATTTCAGTGAAGTAAAGTCCAGGTATCTTTTAAACACTTTTAAAGTGTTAATGCTTGAAATGTCACTATGTTTAAATTTTGTTGTATCTGTTTTGTTTTTTATTGATTTTATTGTTTTAGCGGTTCCACTATTTTCACTTTCAGCTGGGCATTACCTTTTTTTTTTTATTTAATCAACCACTTTTTGCAGGCCTCCTAGTGCCCAGATAATTTTATTAATATATTTTGAACAAATATTTTAATTTAAATTGTAATTTAACATTTTTGAAAAGTACATTTTTATTATTTCATTATTTCATTTTAAATTCAAGGCTGAACTGAGGGACCTCCTGAACAGTGTGAAATACTTCTGTCAGTGTGATTACAGAAGCAATCACACTATTGTTCTAAAGTTTTATTATTATTATATTTATTCCACCTGAGCAAAACACACAGCAGATTCTTGAAGACACTAAAACTCAGGCCAGTCACTGTTTATTGTGGTTTAACTAAAAATAATTAACCTGTGAATGCAGCTGTCAGCCATTCTTACCCATAAATTGCTTCGTAAGAGACAGTGATTTCTTGCCCCTGGTTGATGCAGCGGTAAGACGATGGGCACTAAATCAGAAGGTTTGAATCCATGGTGTGATTAGATTTTTTTTTTTTTTGGCCATAAACCAATATTTGTGTTTTTCCAAAGAGTAGTTTTATAGCAACCACGTAATCATACTTTGCATTTTCTCACGGAAATGCATCTAGTTATATTTTACAATCTTGTTTCAATGAGGATTGGTTGTGATTACTTGGGTAAGGATTGCATGAACTCTGCATTCAATTATTTAACATATTTTACATAAAATGATCATTTACAATAAAAAATAGAAATATTATGCTATTAAAAAGACAGCTAAATTCATGTATTTTCCACTGAGATCACCATGTATATTGCACCTTGAAAAAAACAAGTTGCACATTCTTTAAGGCAAGCACAAAAAACGGATTCATGTCTTATAAAAAAAAAAAAAAATGCTGTCTTGGACATTTTAGAGTGTCATCAAGTTTGCACATCCACGCGAACCTTTGGTAAATCAAGGCCTACATGTCTAAACATATTCAGGCTGTGGAGTGATGGAACTCCATCCAATACCTTGTGAACCACAACTAATCATTCAACAACTGACCCTGACCTCACTAATGATTTTGTGGCTGAATGCAACCAAATCCTCACAACATTGTTTCAACATCTAGTATAAAGTCTTATACTAGGTTGTTATTGTAGCAAAGGGGGCGAACTGTCTATTAATATCCTTGATTTCAGAAAAAAGGCTGGATGATGAGATGTCTGCAATATACAGGGCATACATATAGGGCCTATATACATATACTAAGTTGTGCGAATATTATTGTAGTATCGTCATGTGCATTTATTGTCCGTGAAGTGTATTTATTATTGGGTGTACTTATGGCCTATTGCATTTATTTGGTCATTTAACACCGTCTGCACTTTATGTAGACCTGTGTAACGTGCTGCTGTTGTGTGTTGCACTGTGGCTCTGAAGAACTATATTTAATCCCAATATATACAACATACTGAGGAATAACAATAAAGACCACCTGACTTGAAAACTTTGTGTGCAATAAAATATAAGCAAGAGCAGCTGGCTCTAGCTTATACAACCTGCCGTTTAAATAAAAATGGGCTGGCTTTTTTGAAGCACTGCTACTCAGATCGATCCAGAGTGGGTTTCGACCAGCTGTAGGTGTGGAGGAAAACCTGCAAAGAAAGGTGGAATGCTTCTCTATAAGAACTGGAAGCTTTTTCAGAAACCATGTTTTTAGAAGACCACAGTGTGAGGGAAATAAATGCTACTAAAAACTCTGATAATCATATACACTCAACTTCTAAAAAGTGTAAAATATATTTAGTTGGGATTAAATATACAGCTCTGGAAAAAAAACAAAACAGAGCACTGCAATTTATTTTAAAATCAGCATCTCTATGAGTATGACAACCATGCCATGCCAGTGTCTGTTAAATTCCTACACAAGCATTTCATTCTGCTTTATGAGGGACTGATTAGTGATTACCTGAATCACATCTTATTTAATGAGGAAAAGTATAAAAACACTGCTGTAATCGACACCCTCCTCTCACAGTGAGACCAGTTGGATGGTAAAACACTACTAGAAGTACATCAAAGCTAATTCATGCCATTTTGTTCGAGTGAACAAGAGATTTATTTTCTTTGAATTATTCATGTTCTGTAAACACTGAATCATTTCTCTTATTTCGATGTATTGCATTTCTTTTGAAATGGTGCTTTAAAGAACAATACTTTTATTTGGAAATTAGGAGAAATATTTTCATCAGTTCCTAAAAATTAAGGCAAAGCTGTTCTGTCCAATACCTGTAAAAGGTAAAACCCGAGAAACTGTGCATTTTTGCAGTGGTCTCTTATTTTTTCCGGAGCTGTAGTTCTTCAGAGCCATAGTGCAACACACAATAATGGCACATCACACAGCTCTACATAAAGTGCAGATGGTGTGAAATCACTGAAAAATACAAAGTGCAACAAGTACACTGAATAATAAATATACCTGATGGGCAATAAATGCACATGACAACAGTACAACAATCTTTGCACAAATTAGTATATGTATGTAGGCCCAATATAAATAATACCAAAAACGGTAATGATTATTTTCAATTTTCAAATGGAAAATCTTTCTACAACTTCCTCATATGTGATTTTTCCCATAAATTTGGGCCATGGAACATCAGAACGAATGTTTTCTGCACTGTGTGAGCGGTTGCTTTAGGTTCATAATTTTTGGACAGTTTTGGTGACTCCTGAGATTAAGGCAAACTCACCATTAATCAGTTGTTTCTATTTTTGTCACCTTTATCAGTAGCTTTTATAAAAGCTTGGAGCGCTCACAATGTGGATGGACTTTTCTTTTTTGATAAAGCAAACCAACTTGTGACAGCAACTTCTGCAGGAGAAGATGGAGTGAGGTAAAACCTTTTTTATGGTCATACTATGGGAGTTTACAGTGGTCGGTAACATCAGCGAGTATCAACACAGCGGCTGTAAACTAAAAGAGCGAACAGTTGTGTGTGGCACAGTATTGCCCAGAGAGTTCCCCCTATCGCTGATAAAGCACAGCAGTGGTGTGAGTGTGTGTGTGTGTGTGTGTGTAACAGTGCTTTGTGTGTTGCACTCTGTCTGCTTACTGCATTGCAGGAGCAGCATTCTGACTGAAACAAGTCTTGGAGGAAAAGGCTTCCCTCAATGAGAGGTAGAAAGAGAGAGAGAGGGAGAGGGAGAGAGAGAGAGAGAGAAAGAGAGAGGGAGAGAGAGAGGAGGGGAGAGAGAGGGGGACAGAGAGAGAGAGAGAGAGAGAGAGAGAGAGAGAGAGAGACAGAGAGAGACAGAGAGACACAGAGCGAGAGAGCAACACAGCATCAGCTCTGAAACATGTTTCCCCCAATCTCACTCACTAGCCTCTAATAAATGACTGACCAAACACCCACAGCTGAACAAAACTGACAGCCTTGAAAATCTCATTTGTCTTTTCTTCTCATTCCATCTCTCTCTCCCTTTCTTCACTCATTTTTTCTAACTCTCTTTTTCTCTTCCTCCCACTCCTTTCTTTTCCTGCTCGATTTGTCTTTTCTTCCTCCCTCTCTCTTTCTTCCTCTCTATCTTTACCCGCTCTCTTCCTCTCATCATCCTTCTATCATCCCTTATCTCTCTTTCCTGTCTCTTCCTATCTCTCTCTCTCTCTCAGCTCCTCCCTCTCTTTAAACCTCTTTCTTTCTTTCTTTCTTTCTTTCTTTCTTTCCTTTTTTCTTTTCTCCTTCTCGCCTCCATCCTCCCACTGTGTTTCCATGTCATCCTCCCTATCTCTTGTTTATCCTCTTTCCCTCCCTCTATCCCTGCCCCCAAACACAAACAGACTGCAGATCTACGGCCTCTTTGTTTTTAGTCACCATTCTCTTTCTCTCTCTTGCATCTTCAGATGACATTGATGAAGCTTCTGTACTGTACAGAACTGATGTGAGAATGTAGCACTACTGGAGTGACCGCACCTCTCCACTGCATAGGCAGGGTGTGGTGTCTCTGCAACAAAACATACAGAAGATTATTTCGGGCACTGTTGCTTAAGGGATGCACAAAGTCTGAACATAATAATGAACACGACAGTATTGTGCTGAGTGTCATTGTTATTGTTTTGAAGATTATGATGATAAAGGGGAAGGTTCACTGAATAGTCAGGTACAATGCAAGAGACTACTTAAGTCAGTCAGAAAGATCCATGCTTCATATTTGAAAATGTAAAGCACACGGCGCTGGAAAACTATGTCTATACCAACTGGACAGCTTGCATTTTTCATTTGTATGTGTGTATATCAGGGTCGTAACATTCTGACCTCATAATAGGTGCACAGTACTACTTACGTTCTTTTGTAATTCATTGCATCATAAAACCTCAAACATCCCCACAATACAGTTTTATTAATTTAGGACGATTCTGGCGTATTTCAAAGAGCTCATGTGCTAAACATTCTTGCATTTTATTTTTCTCTATGAAGTTCATTTGTGATATGGTCAAAAACCAGTAGTAATTAATTTCTGCATTTACCAACCTCTCTTTACCATTATAGAATTTAACAGGCCATTCACAGTTGTGAATCATTTGTATTGCTTTTGTAGCTAAATTTATGCAGTAATTGCAACAATGTGCAATTACACGTGTCTGATATCTACTACCGTGTAATAACACGATAATCTGATATATTTGTTTATTTTGAATGATGCAAAACGCCATAAATGAGTGCATGGTTGATTAAATATTATGGGAACTCTTTAGAAGTGCTTCATCAGTGCATAATGATGCATTAAAGCACCACACTACATTTTTACATTACCCTAAACAGAACTTAGTAAATGGTGTAATAGGGTAGATTATAAAAGGAAAATACACCAACTCTAATCAAACAGCTGTACCACCTTTAATCATGTATATGTGTCATAAAACTTCACATCTCTTAAATCGGAACCAATTAATGTAATTAAGCGGTTTCTTTTTTCATGGTCCGTTTATCATAAACTGTTCACGTGATGTAAATGACAGCTGGCAATTTCAAACGTAAAAAAAATGGTGTGTGAATGTGATTGGTCCATAGCAAAACTGCAAGACTCTGGGAGACTGTAAGAAAACATTGCTCAGCAGTGCTACATTAACATTCTGCGGTGTGTGGGGGAGCTTCTGAAGGTCTGGTATCAGTCAGGCTGTCCTTTTCATGCCCAAGTGATCGGCCATGCGCTAGCGGAGGAGGTCCTGAGAGAGCAGAGGGGACCCGCACGAATCCAGGCACGCAAAGAGACCGTCCCCGTCGCTCCTGGCAAAGCAGCCACAGCCCACAGAAGAAGAGGAGTCAATTTAACAGCAATCAGCTCCCTGATCACAAGCAGCCTGCAACCTGCCACCTCCACAATGACTTTACCATCCTCCTTCACTCTCTCTCTGCTTCGCTATCTCACTCTCTTTCTTTCTTATTCTCCCTCCCTAACTCAGTTCCGCTCTTACTCCCGCTTTCTCTTTGTACAAGATCACTGGCCCTCCCTTTGCGCCCCCCCATTCTCTGTCTATGTTTCTTTCAGTGGCAGGAAGTAACAAATTCCATTTATCCAGTTGCATGTTCCCCACTAACATTTTGAGGCATTTTTACTTCTCTAGATGTTTTGTAAACTGTAAAAATACTGACACTGGCTAAGAAAAGAGAAAATGTTCTGAAAGTGAACCAGACATGTAACCTTATCTGATTCAATTTCACATCTCAGGAGCAGATGGTAAAATCTCAGGAGCAACAGGGCGCACATTTATTTTTGCTCTCTCGTTCTTAGGTTAAATGCTTTTTGGATTATGTGCCCTTTGACTGCACTTGAAATGCTTACACACAGGGGTATAGTGATAAAAAGAGGTCGGTGAACTATAAATGGTGGGATTAAGGTGAGGTGAACCATGAGATACTGATAAAAATGATATTTAGAATATTCTTAATTATTCTTATTTATTTATTTATTTACTTTAGAATGTACATTACCTGGAGAGAATGAGAAGTGGAATCCCTGCTACACGGAGATCACCACCTAGTACATGAGTCCCAAGCAATGCAGCTCTCATATAAGAGGACCATTAAGTGGTTCCTTGACTTAATTCAGTTCAGCAACTATCACCCGGTACAGTTGAAAAAAATCCCAGCCACTGAATGTAAAGAGATTTATACCAAAGTGTGCCATTTTATGATTACCTACAGGTGTTTGGAGATTATTTCCTGGAGATTATTTAATCTGTTAACTATTTTAGTGATAGAGGCAACCTCACCATCTCCAGGGTGGATGAAGGGAGGGTGTTAAGTAGATATGAAATCACAGCACAAAAACAGAATACCAATAATAACTGGACACTGGTTGGTGGGGCATGTAAGTGGGAGGTTTTGCTGTTTGAATGGTAGTCAGTTGTTAAGACATGTATTGAGTTAATAAGGTCTGAAAATAAAAGCATATATTAAGCTCTTTTTAGTTGTGAACTCATAATTTTTATTTTCAAGGGCTCCTAAGTGATTGCAAGCTCAGTCCCCAGATAATACAGTTGAGTGAGTTTCTAGTGAGAGAGTACAGCTGCCCTTGGTTGGGTAGGAGGGCCTTTCTTCTCCTTCATCACTCAACGTGTTGCTACCCAGCACAGGCATTTGTCTGCTAACATAACAGAACTGAGCTGTCCAATGATGAGGTGGGACTTCACCATTCCCAGTGTTGGTGGTGATGTGTGATTGGGAGAGTTTGAACTGGTCATTTTAGTTTTGTGAATTTACAGGAATTTGTACTTAAATGTAATGTATTTAAGGAAATGTGCTGACGTCTGATTAGCTGACAAATAATATTTTTACATCAGCCATAAGTGTGGGAGTTGCAATGGCCACAAGGAAGCTTTGCCGTTTGTACGCTACTGATAAAATGCCGGTTCTAGCATGTGAAGCTGATTCTAGCCATGATGGTATCTTTAGCACGTGAGTTACCATAACGATAGGGTGTAAGACTACAATTTCAGGACCTTGGTCCAGTAGTTACCCAGTTCTCTAATGAAACTAATGAAACTTTTGATTCACATTTTCCAATCCACTTTAAAACACTTCCACAGTAGCAATATTTTGCTTGTAGATAAACAGAGAAAGCAAGAGGAGATCAAGCAAGAGAAATCTAGTCAGTTTAGCTGATCCACAACTGACATGAACTACTGTAAATATTTCCAAATTTACAATAAATCAGTGAAATAACTATGAAATTTATGATTTGTGTTTACCTAAAAATGCACCGGCCAAACTTTTAGCTAATAGTGAGTTTCAAAACTCGCTCTCAGGATGGACTGTTTATTGTCAATAGAGATTTCACCCATTCAAAATTAAATCAGTTCTCCCTAAAACCAACCAGCATGTGGACTTTGCAGCGAAGGAGAATGAATGTGCAGGACTGTGTTTACACAAACATCACTGGTGGATACCGTGCTGAGCCTCACCCCCACAACAGCTACTCAGACATCTCTGTTTTGCTGATTCCAGCATACAAATTGCTCATCAGATGTGCCAAGCCCGTTTGAGAGCATAGACCTGGCCCCCAAGAGCCTTCTGTGCTCAGGACTGTTTTGAACACACTCACTAGCACATGTTTAGGGAAGCTACAGCAGCTCTACCAACCTGGAAGAGTACATGGCATTGGTGAGCAGTTACATCAGCAAATGCATTGATGGTGTTACTATCTTCAAGACCGTCTCCACATTCCCCAACCAGAAGCCATAGATGACTGTGGAGGTGCACACAGGAATGATAACCCAAGACTCCACTCACAGATCAGGTGATAAGGCTGCCCTGAGAACAGCAAGGGCTAGGAGGGCATGACATGATCATCAATGTCTCCTCAGTGGAGATCATCTGGAGAGCCAAAACCCTAAGAGAGCTGAGACCCTCACATGGACCTGCAAGACCAGCTTCATCACCAAGAAGGCTCAGCTCTATTTCTTGCGGAGACTGAAGAGAGCACACCCCCTCATCCTCACCACATTCTATAGAGGAACTACAGAAAGCATTCTCTGTAGCTGCATCACAGCATGGTACAGAAGTAGTCCAGTTTCAGATCGCAAGACCCTATAGAGGATAGGGAGGACAGCTGAGAAGATCACTGGGGTCTCTCGTCACTCTGACACAGACATTTGCACCACAAGCTGCATCCACAATGCCACCAGTATTGTGGACGACCCCATGCATCCCTCACACACCCTGTTCTTCCTCCTCCCATCTGGCAAAAGGTTCCATAGCATAAAGGCCTCTACTGCCAGAACGGGAAACAGTTTCTTCCCTCAGGCCATCAGACTCCTCAGTCAGATCTGACTCATGACTGTACCCACACAAACACCACTGTCACGGCAGGGGCAGGCGGACACACTTGCAGGCTGCAGCTTAGGGTAGACACGTTTTCCTTTATTTACAAAAAGTCTTTAATTTTCAAAACACAAAACCTTGCAACAGCAAAACTCAAACACAAAATGTCAACAATTCTAATTAGGAACTTTTCAGGTAGAGAGGCTGGGGACTAGACTCTAGGAGAGCCCCTATAAGATAAGGGAGTCTTTTCCAATCTGAAGTGGAACACACTCCTGCAGCTTCGTATGCGATTCTCCATTCACGCCTGTGAATCACATTCACAAAGAGAAGGGGAGAGTCAAGTGGGAATCCACCTTCCTCTTGGTCAGTGGGAGAGTTCGCCGAGCCAGGAACACAAACAAACAGTCCAGGTCTCACGCAATATTGCCCACATGAAGGTAGTTGCCAACAGAAAGTTCTTCTGTTACTCATGCCCTTACTTCTCCGAGAACCCTCGGTAGATATGAGTCTGCTTCCAGCCTCTGCTTACCCAAATGCTTACAAACTTCAAACAAAGAGCTTGGCGGCCACGCAACGCACTCCTGGATCAGCAGGCCTTTTAACCACACCTAGGAACTTAAAAGGCAACGCAGACAATAATACAAGTAATTACAATTCCTCAACTTATAAATAAGACAGGTAGACAATGCAACCATAAGAGGTCACAAGCCAGTGATTCCTTGTGCCGGTCCCAAGTCCGGATAAATGCAGAGGGTTG
>JBBIGA010000132.1:862460-872988 GCA_037576975.1 Alestes dentex | reverse complement strand
GTAAAACATTCCCTCACGTGTGGTTTCTCTCTCTCTCTCTCTCCCTCTCTCCCTCTCTCTCTCAAGACGAGACCCCCCCCCCCCCCGCCAAGAGCACTTGAGCTGTGGAGATTGCCTTTTTAAGGTGGAAATCAATATCTTTTCTTTTCCCATCTTGCCTCCTTCTGCTGTCCTCTCAATTCTGAGCACCCCTTCATTCTCCTCTTTTCATACTATGTTCCGAAAGGGTGCTATGCAACTCAGATGAGGACGAAAGAAAATACCATTCATCTTGATATCATCCTGTGCATATAGAAATGCTTGAAAAGCAGAAGATTGCAATATTGCTTTGGGTGCCCGCCTGGTATGGTTAAAAAAGAAGAAGAAAAGAAACCAAGTAGCCTCTTGAATACCTCAAAAATACCTCAATGCTATTGTAACCAATATCGCAAAACTAGTGTTGTATGTAAGCAATGCAAAGCAGTGTGCTGTTTAAAGGCATTTTGTGAGTAATGCCTAGTGAAAACTATGTGTGATGAATGAAGTATCACCCTATTATTATTTTGGGACTGCAGTGCGTTATCTTAGACGAACAAGTTGAGATGTGTCTTCAATTTTAACACCTTTTTAACATAGACTTGCATTTTCTTCGCTGCCAGCTTGGGGGATGTACATGACTCCTAAGAGAGGGAAAGTATCAAATCAGTATTACTGTGGTCTAGGCCGAACTTTGCCAGAGATTCTCTTTTCAAAGCTGAAAGAATGAAGCTGCTTATAGGCTAAAGCAATAAAATAAGATAAAATGTATACTTTTCAGAATGGTAATGAATTGCAACTTTCATAATGATCTACAGAAGGGCTACAGAGTTACAGAGCTGGTACAAGCTAGACAAAGCAATTAATCATGTTTATGTTATGCTCAGACGTCACTAAAACAGTTTGCACAAGCCTATACAAGCTACATGACCTCTACCATAATACCTGATTATTAATAGACTGTTAAAAGGCCTAATGCAAAGTGCGCTTGATGTGTCTTTTGGGTCCCTAATGCAAATTTACACTTGATTTGGGGGCGCAAAACCGGCCAGCGCTAGTTGCTACATACAAATCAGCATGTGGTATGTATGTAAAATATGTAACCAGGTGCATATGTAATATGGCCGCCCACTTTTGCATTTTACTATGCACCCCAGCCATAACAGGCAGTTGTCTTTTAGTCGAGGACAGTGCCTGAAATAGCACAATGTGTCCACAACAATTGAAAAGCAAATTCACCTTTAAAAGAGCACCGGCCCTACAGCTTCAGACAGAATACAGTAATGACTTTTTAAAACAGTACAGCATGTATTTTGTTTCAGTGGCTAAGTCTTTATCGCACTGTAATAAGCGTGCAGAGAGCACATCTGCATGCTATAAGTATTTAGCCTGATAAAAATATAAACATCATATAAGCATGGATGGCCGGATCCAGTTTAAAATTCTAAGAGCTGTGGTGATTTCAGTGTGCAGTTTACGTCAAAAAGCATATCCAATGCACACCGGCTGCAGATAACCCCAACAAAATTGTTTTATCTGACTCCTTTACTTTTTAATTTTTTCTTTACCTTTTAATTACTATTATTAATTACTAGTGGACAAGTTGACCACTTTTTTAATGACATATCAAATAGTAAAAAAAAAAAAACCTGTGCAAGATTTAGAATGGGTTTGAAAAACTTCAAAAAAGGCATAGTATATTTAGACAAAAGAAAAAAAAACAGTAATCAAAGGTGTTTAATGTACCATGAATAGGGAGTAGAAAAAACACTCAACCATTCTCGACTCAGTAAAATCAATCACAATAAACGTATGGAGACCGTTAACCATATTGAGAAACAACAGTCTTATGTTTGGCTTCCACTGCAGTGAAGCACATTCACACAGCGAAATTTCAGGGGGGGTGGATGTGAAAACAGCAAGCAATGTTCATTAACTTGTTAGTAGCAAGTGTAGTTGTGATGCGGTGATGTATCTTGTATCTGCATTCCGTATCTTGTATCCCCGTTCAGTACATCCGCATGCAGCCAGCAGCGAGCGAGAACCAACCAGCTGGCAAGCTAGTTAACCAGAGAGCTGCTACAGCCAGGAACCCAGCTAGTGAGCTTGTGAAGTCAATCAGTAAACTGTAATGAAATGGCATAAAACTTGCATAGTGTATGCTCTCCAACAAACCAATTACCTCCTATTTTTTAACATCCTGGGATGTAAAGAAACATGTTAGGCAGCAGTAGGCAGCATGCACTTTGCCAGCAAATTCCATCAGATAACACTGGCAGAAAAGTTAAACGCTGTTTCAATTACGACATACAGGGGTCAACGTGATATAAAAATTAATCATTTCATGTTGATGTAAACAATAATGTTGCCATACATATTTTAATCATATACATATTTTCATACACATGTTTTAACTGCCACCATCTTGTCCAGACATGTTTTTGTTACTCCCGCCTCTCTAGAAAACTGAAACTGAACTGACTGGTTCTCTAATGGTTCTCATTTGCATAAAGTTGAAAATTTGCCATATGCATACTTCCATTGGTGCAAATTTAGCGCCAATATAATGTGAATAGAACCATATCATTTTAGATTTACTGCTGTTCCAAAGTCAGCGAAAAACACAGCCTACAACAAAGAAAAAAAGACGTTTCATATAAAGTCCAACATTTCTTTGAGAACAGAAAATGACTCAACATTTTATTGTTAGATATTAGCTATGTATAGTAGTCGATTTTATAATGAACAAATCACTAGAAATGGTGGAAAAGCACTTGGAATAAAATAATATTGCATTAACATGCTTTAAAGTTTTTTTTCCCCCTCTTTTATAAATGTACCACTGTAGTGATTCAAGGCTTGACAGTGACATAACTGAAAAATCCAAACTTAAGGCCAGTAGTGCACATGGACAATGTCTGTCAGATTTTTTCCCTCTTAAAGCCTATCAACCCTGACCATACATAGCAGAACAGGACGAGTGGCCCAGCCTGCTGTGGGTCAACCCGTTAGGTTCATGGCAGCACCGGGAGGTGCACACCTCTTTATTTGGAGGGGCTAAAAATACCACCCCCCACCCCCCAGATGAAGGACAGGAAGGGTGGAGGTGCATCCAGTATTAGAACACAGCCTGTATGGAAAAGATGGGGTATGTCTGAGAGCAATTATTCACTTTGGCAAAAATCTTGTAAAAACAAAAAACTGGGGCATGTCAGCACAGAGAAAAGTTGTCAATCCACATAGTGACCTGTCAGGACTTCCCACTGCCCTGCTTGCCATCTGTCTGTCAAAGGTAGCTCCTCCCTTAGGTATAAGCCCCTCCCACCTTAAACCCAACCCCTTGCGAGTAAATGTAAGCCAGCAGCACTTGAGGGGCTATTTTTTGCCCTTCCTCACTAAATAAGGCCAGAGAGTGAGGGGAGTGGGTGAAGGGCCAGAGGGGCTTTGCTCTGCCTTTCACCCCGGGGTATAAAAGCCTCGGGGCAGGGGGAGGCTCTGCCGATCACCCCTAACCTTCAGCACCCACCCTGTGTGTTACTGTTTACTCGTCGTTTGCAGATTTTCTAGATCATCAAAATGACGGCGAACCGTTTTGTGCCTAACATGAGATTTTTGATGCTGACCTTAACCTCCGAGGTCAAGCCACCGTAGAGATCATGGTGTCACGTTTAACCTTCAGCCGCTGTCTTTTTGCAGACGTTGTAATCATTTGTTGGCCTCTCGTGCAGAGAACGGACAGGAGTGTGTGACAGTATGGAATATACCAAAGTGGCAAATTCGATGAGAGCCTGGGAAAAAGAGAGAGATTTCTACTTTTGATGAAGACCGCTGGAAAAGACTGCATGTTCTAGAGCTTCATCACTCTGCTGTGCTCTCTACCTTTTCTCCTCACAGCTTTCTGTAAATGCTACTTCTCTCCTCGCTCTTAACCTTTAATCTGCTCCATCTTTCATGCTGCCCTTTTATGTCTTTATCTCTCGAACCCTGTCTTTATCTTTTATGTGGCTTTGATATCTTCATTCCCTCTGTAAATCTTTTCACACTTTACCTACCATTCTCATTCTTTCTGAGTCAATGTCTCTCCCTCCCTCTGTCCCTCCCCTCTCCCTCTCTCCCTCTCACTCTCACTCTCTTTCTCCTGGTGTTAGCATACCATCCATACTGTCTCTTACTCCTGTTTCAGAGCCACTTGGGTGTAGCTTTCTCTCTCAGGACAGGTGGAGGGATGGGGCGGGGTCAAACAGAATCGTGACACATTTACATTCAGGCCGGTGATGAGACGGGCTGGAGGCCCGTGATTGGCAAGCTTGCTTATTTCTGTATTTATATTACCTGTCGTGGTCCGTTCCTTCAGCTTTTTTTGTTTTTTTTTTTTCAACTTTTTTTTATCCTTTTATGCAAGAGGCAACAGAACTCCAGCATCAGTGGCTCTCCTTCCTTTTCTCTCCCTTTTCGTTTTTCCCCTCCTCCCTCCTCTCTCTCTCTCTCTCTCTCTCTCCGTCTCCCTCTGCACTCATCCTTAAACTCTCAAACGCTGAATCAGCTGCTGGTGTACGGACACTCTTCCTGCCATCTCGATCCTCATGGCCCGTCTCTCTCGGTAAGTGAGTGTGTATGGGTGAGTGTGTGAGTGCTTGCTCGTACAGTAGGAGGACCTTCTTCGTCTTGGCTGGCCTGTGTCTTTGTGTTTCTGTGCATCAATCTGCAGTTGGAGGGGAAGCGGTCCTGAGCTCTGCTGCCCTGTCAAAGTTACATTAGCGCTAGTGCTGAGAGACGCTAGCAACCTCATCACACTACTGCATCACACACTAGCCCAGGCTAGCTCATACTAATGCAAGCAGCTGAAGCAGTTCATGGACTTTGAGAGTAGGGGGGTCCCAGCTGAGCTCTTTATCATTTTAGAGTTGAAGGACAGGTTTGTTCAAATGATACTATGGTGTTCTTCATAACTGTTCTAATATGGAAAAGTAAACCTCGTTACACTACTGCACCACAGTACATCCTGGGGCAACCTGCACCAGTTCCAGGAGCTGGAGCAGTTTGTTGCCTTTAGGATTTGTGGGGTCCCGGCTGAGTTCATTATTGTCTTATTTATTGTCTCATTTTTGGAATATAGATCTTTGTTCCTCTTTTTTATATTTTATTGGTGTGTATACCATTTCATAGCTTCAGCTGCCCTTGGAGCAATTCCAGTTGAATAATATGCACGTTTCAGATGAATGGACAGCAATTCCAGCTTTACACGTTGTTAAAGTCACATTAAAAGATTAACCTTAAACCTACATTTTGTGTTAAAGATTTTTTACAACTTCAGCTGTTTGTTAATGGGAAGACCCATCACATTTGTTCAATTCATGTAAGCAAAGCTGTTTCCTGAAGAATGTAGTTTTGCCTGAAGTCTCATATACTTTTGCCTTTATCCACACTGCACCACTGTGTTTATGCAGCATCACAAACCTTAAAGAGATACTTGGAGAGTTTATGCATCATCATTGAAGAGATACGTGGAGAGAGATTCAGCAAATAGGTGGAGAGCAGGGGGGTCCAAGCACATGACCTCTTAGATGGTGCGGTAAAAGGCCAGTCAGCTCTGTACCTGCTAATTTTACACACATGGCATGATGGCAGGAGATAGGCCTGGCGACGCAAGCCATGTTTAAAAGTGGACTCAACCGGAGCTGGAAGGATCAGGTGACAGTTGAATGTTTCTGGAACGGAGCAGCTGCTGAAGGTGGACAGACCGTTGGGGGGGTTCAGGATGGCGAGTGTGGGATGGGAATGGTACACCTGTTAAAGTTCAAGTGTGTGTGTGTGTGTGTGTGTGTGTGGTGACATAAGCATATTTCCATGTAATGGCTCCATGTATGGTGTAGTGGTGGCAAGCTCATATTAAAAGTTGGCCGAGTGGTCGCGCAAGGGGAATGAAAGCCCTGGCTGGTGGGGGGGTGGTGGGCTCAATTTACACAAACTACCAGTCTCGTCAGGAATGGAGGGATGAAAAATAAAGAGGGGTGGAAAAAGAAGGAGGAAAGGAGCGGTGATTTATGATGAGGACTTTCAGTTTAATTACACAGAGGCCGCTATAGAGACAGCCAGGCCTAGTGGCCTGTGCTGAGCTGTTAGCCCACAGCTAGAGACTACTGCTAACATCTGTAAGTCAATAGAGACCATAGTACATGTGCATATCCACAGAGCGACTTTCATTTCATGTATGCAGTAAAATGATAAACTATAAAATATAGATATATATATATATCTCTGTTTATATATATATATATATATATATATCTCTGTCAAAAATTTGAGTCTCTGCATGGATCTAAAATAAAGAAATGACTGTCTTATGCTCATTGATTGCCCTTTTCACAATAATAAAGTAAATAAAGTGATTTTAAAAATGGCCAATTTCATAAAAATACCAAAATTCTACTAGCCTTTATATTCTGTAATTAGTCATTTAAGAAAATGTGGCTGAATAAGTGGGAATACATGGTTTTTAGTTGTTTAAGTGTTATTTTATTAAATTATTATTTTTATTTTATTACAAATATTTAATTGTCATGTATGTAATTTTTATAATTTTATTTATATATCTATATATCTATATATATATATATATATATATAAATGTATGCGTGTTAGGTAAGGTGTGGTGGAGTGGTGGAGGGGATGTCAGAATGTAAAAAAAAAAAAGATGAGTGGAGGAAGTCTAATCGCATGCATAAGTGTGCTGCTCTGTATGCGTGGTGCATCTATGTAGTGTGTCTTTGAAGTGCACACTGTGTTCACCGCTTTGTTTAGCTTCATGTTCTTCGCTCAAGCTTTCATTAGTCACATACCGCGCTTCCATATGACAAAATTACAGTTACAAAAGATACAAAGTATTTGTACTCTCTCACATATACACATGTGTACACAGTCTTTTGAACACGACTCCTCCTCTAACTGCCCTCTGCTGTAATTATCAGTCAAGACGAGTGTGGGTCACGCACAGGTAGCACACACTCTCACACACACTATGGGTATCTCTGCTAGGTTTACTTAAGGCCGCAGCGAGGGGCTTCATTAGAGCGGTGACATCAGCGATGGTCTAATTCATTGAAGGGGCGAGTCAGCTGTGTGCTATTTGCCTATAAATTGGTATTGATCTGCAAGAGAGGGGGATGGGGTAAAAGAGGCAGCAAAGGAAGGGGGGAGGTATTGTGCTCTCTCACACACACACACACACACACACACACATATACACACACACTCATGTCCTATAAAGCATAATTACACCTTTGCGTATAACCACACTTTGCCATAATGTCATAATACAGTATCCATAATAAACATGAACATTTCAAAACCCCACTAATCCATATTTATTTATTTTTTAACATAATCTGAAAACAGAATCTGCTTTTATGTTGTGCGAACATTTCACAATCCATCAACCAAATAGAAATCACTTAAAATGACCTGCATTAAAATACATTACATGAGTTTTAGCCTACATTTTCTATCTTCATGTATTCATTAAGGTTAAGTGTGTTTGTTTATATTTTACATCACATTTGCTGAAGTGTAATATATGTCGGATTACGCAGCCACACTGACAGTTTGATTGTCATGTGTGAGAAAGAGCATATGTATTTGGATCTTTGGTGGCTCTATTTCTCCTCGTTGTCACAATAATGTACTTTAATGCATATTAACACATGTACGCAAAATGAAGTGAGGTTGCCATGTCTACTGGAGAGCGTTTGCAATAAGATCATCAGTGGGTTCATATGATCAGGATGTGAGAGAGAGAGAGAGAGAGAGAGAGACTGTCAAGGGTCAATGAGAATATGGGGAGGGGCAAAAAGAGAGAGAGGGAAAGAGGAGGAGGGGAGTGTGCGGTGGAGGCTCTATAGGCTGTGCATTATGGACTGATAAAGTGCTGGACAGTGAGGTGGACGGCAGTGATGAGAGGTCAGTGATACAGATCAGCAGATAGCTACTTATCTCCTCTGGACCATATTACCTACACATCAGAGCCTATTCACAACACTGAGCAGGACTGAAAGTTTCTCATCAGCATGAGCACAAGTGAGAGAGAGAGAAAGACAGATAGAAGTAAAAGAGAGAGTGAGAGAGAAGGAAAAAAGGGAGAGAATTTGTGAGGCAGAATGAGAGGTAGAGATGGGAGGAGGGAGAGGAGAGAGTTTGTGAGGCAGAATGAGACAGAGAGAGGGAGAGCGATAGGGAGAGAGAAAGAGAGATAGAGATTCAGAAAGAGAGAGAGAGAGAGAGAGAGAGAGAGAGAGAGAGATTCTGAAAGAGACATAGAGAGAGAGAGAGAGAGAGAGAGAGAGAGAGACTGCAGAAGCAGCACCTGGGACAGTTGCACTTCTTTTTCTTCGTCCTTTCATTCTTTCCTTCCTCTTTGGTGCATTGGCCCGTCTGAAGCTGGGGGACTCAAGCTGACAGCTACCCGCTAGGTAAGCACCAAACCCCTCTCTCTCTCTATCTCCCTCTCTCTCTATCTCTCTCGCTCTCTCTCTGCTGCAGCTGCACCTCCAGGGCTGACAGTCAAGGTGAATCGCGCGTGCTGCTGCTCTGCGTAGCCTGACTTAAAAAAACTGCTCTTCCAGTAAAACTAGCACATGCTGCTGGGTGTGTGCGCATCTGAGTGCCTGTGTATGTGCGTGTGTGTGTGTGTGTGTGTGTGTGAGTGTGTGTGTGAGTGTGTGTGTTACGTACCTGTGCATGCAGCAATGCAGTTTTTCAGAGAGCCCAATAGAATAGGAAATGAATCTGTAAGTTACAAGTCAGAGCAGAGAGAGAGACACCCAGAGAGAGAGAGACACAGAGGGAGAGAGAGAGAGAGAGAGAGAGAGAGAGACAGAGACAGAGACAGAGAATCAGCTTGCATCTATGATCATACGGGTGTAATAGTTTAGATTACACTTGAGCTTTATTTCCATGTGATTTGACAATTTGGAGGAGAAATGAAGTGGAAAAATGAGAGGCGTTAGCGAGCTGACCTGTAAAGTAATCCGATCAAACAGAAAAGAAAACGTAATTGAGTAGAAACGTGGACTTTTCACACTTACTCAGCCGTAATAATGTGCTTTAGTAAAATATGACACTGTCGTGCTGTGATATTTACAGTGCAGAATAAAGTGGGCAAAGTTGAATGAGGAAAAGTCAAATACACCTCCACATAAAGACATACAATAATTACTATGAAACTTTGATGCTTTATATTCTGTATATACATATATATATATATATATATATATATGGAAAAGAACAATTTCATGTAATAGTGCTGTAATGTAATAGTTAAATAGTGCAGAGGGAAGTGTAGGTGCAGTGGGCCTGCAGTGGTCTGTTCTGAGAGACGTCCCGGGACAGCGCTGTCAATCCGAGCCCATTGACCCTGCTTGGGGGACATACTTCTTTATATGCCCATATGGACAAGCGCAACTATGGAATGTAAAGAAGTATGTATCCCAGGCAGGAGAGAGAGCGGGGCTTCTGGACCTGGTCACACACCCGAGCACATGTTTCCAGCACCAGGGGTGTGAAGAAGAATCTTGAAGGATGGATATAGAAAGTGGAGCAGCATTTTTTTTTTAAAATACGAAGCTTAACCCTTATCTGTGGAAGTAAATTTTGGAGGTTTTGGTTCATGTACCCCAGTGATAAGAGGCGTGTGAGCGTGCTTGGGTATAGATAGCGAACACACTCTGCTGGTATGTTCTTACTTTGTCCAAACTTGTGTGCTGGTGCTGAAAAACCACATCAGATATTTTTCCTTTCAGATGTTAACATTGAAATAAGCTGATCAGCGTTATTGGAAAAGCAATCATGTTTTTCGCATGTACAGAAACACACAGGCAGCCAATCCAATCCAAATGGTGCAGTGAACAAATGCTTACTAATGGATAATATTGCTCAGAAAGAGACAGAGACAGAGACAGAGACTGAGAGAGAGAGAGAGAGAGAGAGAGAGAACGAAAGGAAGAACCCATGTCATATTATCAAGCCACAAGAAAGATCAATCTACTACTGGATCAAAATCATTGATGATAGAATTGGTATAGAAGTCATGACTTTCCATTTGCTTTCCACACACAAATGGCCAACATTCACTCACTGTGTATTCTGTCCTCTGTGTGTGTGTGTGTGTGTGTGTGTGTGTGTGTGTGTGTGTATGGGCTTAAGCTGTGCTGTGGGATCACCACTTAGCCTTCAGCATTTTTGTGTTTGGAAGAGAGTGGACACACACACACACACACACAAATACACACATCAGATGTGTGGAGTGTGTTATGGAAAGCTCTGTGGTCAGTAAGTGTCAGAACCCTGCAGTGTTAGTCCACTGAGAACAGCCGCTGAATCAGAAATCTCACTTTACACACTGAACAGCTGAGCCTGACACACTGTACTAGTGTGTGTGTGTGTGTGTGTGTGTGTGTGTGTGTATGTGTGTGTGTGCGTGTGTGTGATCTCTCTCAGTATGATAAACAGCCCTGATGAG
>JBBIGA010000132.1:816025-833992 GCA_037576975.1 Alestes dentex | reverse complement strand
ATCAGAAAAGCCAGGTTGCTGGAACAAAATTCTGGGGTGGATTTGTACTTTCTGGACCTGAACTTTCCACCTCTGCTGGGTAGCCGCGGGTCATTGCACAGATTGTTGTGTAGGCGTGTGAAGGGGAGGAGTTTATGCTGGTGTGTCTGTGGCTAAAAGTGCTTCTCTGTTTGACCACAACACTGTGGAATGAGTGATCAGCACTGACCATGATGGACTGAAGACTAGACAATGTTCTCCTTTCAGCCACATCTTCTAAGTTGCTGAGTTTCTCAGCCCACTGTCCTGATCTGTTGAGTCTCTTTGTTTCTGCCACTTTTATGCCCCCATCCCAGCCCCCCATAGCATAGAATCTGGCACTGGCTCATAGAGTCCATAGAACATCTGGAGAGTTCTTTGACTCATCCAGCTGATTGTCCATGTGAACACCTCAACAATCTCCACATCCACCCCCATATTGGACAGTGAAGTGACAGGTGACCTTCTCAGGTGCACCACAGGTTCTTTAGTGTAGATGATAAAAAAAAAAAAATTATGCATTTTTGCGACATAGGCTGCTTGCCACATTTTACAAATGTGGAATCCCTAACTTGGGTAAAACACAGAGAAGACGGAAGTGTGTGTGTATGTATACTTGTGTTTGTGTGTTGGGGTCTATTTCCCCAAGCTTGTGCATTGTAGAGTCATCAAAATACAAAAACACCACCAAACTAGGCTTGACACACACACACATGCACACACAAACGCCCTATTTGAGTATTGCATATCCTCACAAATGCACACTTTGAGAATACATAATATTTCTCGTCTTTCTCTCTCTCTCTCGCTCTTTTTCTCTCTCAGTTCTTTTGTAGGGGGGAATCTGACGGTGCGCTGTAATGCAGACTGTCACTGTGTGAAGGAGCACTATAACCCAGTGTGCGGAGCCGACGGAGTGATGTACTACTCCCCCTGCCATGCTGGCTGCAGCACCATCAACCACACACACAGCCATGGTGGCAGACAGGTACCACATAAAGTCAGCATGATCACACACAGGCTGTGCTATTATGAATAGTATATTATTCAAGTATGGTGTAAATACACAATGCACATGCGACGTTCCGAGTTTATGACGCTCACTCCCATAACCACTTTGGCTGCACACGGCAGAAGAATCCGCAATATGAGTGAGAAAGTTGGCGTCCCCTAGTATTCTTACCGACGCCATTGTGGACTGTTACAAATGCAAGTGTTTTTCTTGTCATTTTTTCTGTTACTACATTACAGTGAACAAGTACAGCATATTTTTGTTCTTTTCCTTTTTCTGTGGCTTAGTGTGTTTTTATGTTCTAGATTATGATTTTATAACTGTGTTAGGATCAGTAAGTGACTGAGGCTAGGGTGTGTTTCAACTAGCACCAAAATTTGGGTCACATCACTGTCGTAGGAACGGATCTGTGTCGTAACTTGAGGACCCCCTGTATAGTGTATTGAAGGGTGGGACAGCACTGTTAATGTAACGACTGAATTTCTCACATGCTAGCTGTCTGCTGGAAAGCACAGCGAACGTTAAATGTTTCACCCTGATTTCAGCTCAAAATGATTTTTACGCAGAATCTACATGAACTGTCCAGAGAATTTGATTCTGTTGTCTGAGGACAGTCTGGGCAGACTGTACTGACGCGCCACAACATCCTGATAGAATCGTTGCATTCAGATCATTTCAGAAGTTTCAAAACATTACACTGAAATGTACGAGTCATCACAAATTCTTGGCTGAATGCCATAAAGTCTACTCCAGATGAGGCCCTTGATTTGTCACAAATAAAGGATGTGTTTGTCTGGCACAGGAAAACAGAGGCATCCCAAACCGGACAGGCCTTAGTAATGTGACAGGCTCTTGGCTGGAGTTTAACCTTTGAGATCCAGCTTTCATGATGCGCTGAATTATTTCCTAAACCATCATAATCAAATAATTGTAAGGTTAGAGATTTATACTACTGTCATTAAATCATATGTGTGTGTGTGTGTGTGTGTGTGTGTGTGTGTGTGTGTGTGTGTGTACATTGCTGCATGCGCGTAGGTCTTTACAAGCTGCAGCTGTGTGTTTGGGAATGGGTCCCGGGGTGAGGAGGGTATGGCGGTAGCAGGAAAATGTAGCTCTTCCTGTAACCACATGCCCGTCTTCCTCACCTTCCTCTTCATCATCATCTCCTTCACCTTCCTGTGCAGCATCCCTGCTCTCACAGCCACTCTCAGGTGAGTTTACTAAGTCTCTCCAGGTGCAGTTCATCGCTCCAGTGTTTATTAAACATTTTAGCGGACTCTGTTACTGAGCCTCTCTGCCACCCCACAGGTGTGTTCCTGACAGCCAGAGGTCTTTCGGTCTGGGCATTCAGTGGATAGTGGTGCGGACACTGGGTATGTTTGGGGCTCTTGACTTTTTGATCCTCCTGTCTTCATTTTGTGTAAACAGCCCATAAACAAAAATATAAGGATTAGTAAACATGAATCAGTAGTAAATGTTATGTAATACCCACGTGTTTCCTGCAGGTGGCATCCCGGGTCCGATAGCGTTCGGCTCAGTGATTGACATCTCATGCCTGCTGTGGCAGGAGCAGTGTGGGGAACAAGGGTCTTGCTATCTCTACCAGAATTCTGCCATGAGCCAATACACACTAATCGCTGGCATCATCTACAAGGTAGCACAACACACTGTGATACTAACACAGGTCACACCACTCCTCAGCCATTCATATACTTAAACAAGGCCCTCCCAAAGTGACCGAAAACAGTAAAATGACAAAGCACTTCAGAATGTAACATCAACAACTGGACAAAGGTTATGTAGCACCTACCACATTTCTTTCTCATGTGCAGCTACATTTTTTGAGGAAATTAGTCACAACTACTTGCACAAGGAAGAGTCAAAGAAAATAACTGAAGAGTAAAGTGACTCCTTATATTCAGGCATGAATACACCACAGCACAGCACACAGTGTGAACAGTGTGAAATTTTTCCTCTGCATTTAACCCATTCACCAAGTGAAGCAGTGGGCGGCCAGCAACAGGGCACCTAGGGAGCAGTTTGTGGGGATGGTACCTTACTCAAGGGTACCTCAGCGGTGCCACTAGCAGTCCTGGGATTCAAAAACACTCATACAAGTGTCTAGTTGACCACCAAAACTGTGCCCATTAAACAAACAATAATTAAAGTCTTAATATTTAGTTAATTTTCTGTTTTCTGCTTTTTCCCTAGCACTGAAAAACGAATAGCTTGTACTTACTGGTTGTTATGAATGTAAATTGAGATAAATTGACTTTTGCACACTACTGTGTGTTTGTCTTGCTTGGTCAGACTTTAATGTATTTATGAAAATGAATATATTTCATGTAAATATTTTAATTGAAATAAAACAACAGTCTGAACCGAAACCTAAGCCTACCTTGCTTTCAGGTTAAAGCTTTACATCGGCTAGAAAACAGTCACAAAATGCCTGACAAATATTTGTGGTAGATAATAATAATAATAATAATAATAATAATAATAATAATAATAATAATAATACGAGTCCTGGTCTTGTGTGTGTGGAGTTTGCATGTTCTCCTCGTGGTGGTGTGGGTTTCTTCCGGGGTCTCTGGTTTCTCCCTCAGTCCAAAGACGCACGCGTTAGGTGACTTGGGGATTCTAAATTGACTGAATGGTGTGTGTGTGTGTGTGTGTGTGTGTGTGTGTGTGTGTGTGTGTGGGTGTGTGTGTGTGTGTGTGTGTGAGCGAATGTTGACCCAGGGATAAGCTTTGGGTACCCGCGACCCAATAAGGATAAAGTGGTTACAGAAAATGAATGAATGAACGAATGAATGAATAATAATAATGATAATGATAATCATAATGATAACTGAGGTTGAGGCTGTACCTATATCTGTATTCTGCATCATTCAGTGCATTTAATTATGCAGTACTTACTTTCTCTATCTCTCTGCATTTCCTGCTGTCTTTCTCTCAGGTTCTAGGCACTATATTCTTCCTGCTGGCGAGTGTGTTGTACCAGCCTCCTCCCGAGTCTCCTCAGAGCAGCTGTGAGAGCACAGACCAGGGGGCAGGAGACAGCGGGGGGGACGCCAGAGACTTTCCTATTAAAGACCTCCCTCCTGAGATCATAGTCAACGTACACGCCAAGTTGTGACCCACGATGCCAAGCGCACACACAAACGCACCCGTGCTCACTCCACCCTGCCTGCGTGAGTGTGTGTGAATATGTGTGTATTCCATCAGCTTCATCATAACCTCAGATTTTTATGAACCCTACACTGTGTTACATCTTACTTATGATTACATGCCATTTGGACCCAGCACGCCAGCTTCGGAACTGTTGCACACACACACACACACACACACACACACACACACACACACACATCCACACACCTGCTATGTGGCAGCCTTAAGTTTCCCACCCCGCTGCTACCCGACCTGCCCGCCTGAAAAGAGGCTGGAGATGCTCAGAGGTCTGAAGTCTCGGTGGGGGTTGCTGGTGTTCATCAAGACATCTTTTGACTTCAAAGGGGAGGACGGATTTCCTTTACAAAGAACTGTTGATGCACACTGGGAGATGTGAAAGGAAAGATTTTTACAAGAGTTATGCACTAAATGTTCATGTTAAAATCTACTTGCTGTCATGCCGGGTCCACAGTTCATGATGAATTAAAGCAATTGCAGCCAGTACATTTTTGTTGAGCGCCTAAAGCAGCAATTCTGTTCCTGGAGATCAACCTTCCTGCAGAGTTTAGCTCCAACTCTAATGGACGGGGGAGGCAGACACTTAAGTAACTGTGCTTGAGGGCTGTACTCCATCTCATTCTGGATTGAGCATGCCCATGATTCGCTGAATGAGGTAGATCTTCAGGAGCTGAGGACCACAGTACTAAAAAGACATTATTGTTAAAAGTTCTGAAACTTTCAGCTGAGCACCACAAACCTGTGTGCACACTAGATAAGGAACTTTCGCATGCACCCCATATCCAGAGTTTCTCATATGAACGTTTTCATGCATGCACATAAATTGCTGGTGAGCACGCAAACGTTTGTGGTGTTCACCTGAAATCTTCAGCCTCAGCATGTTTGCCGAGGTCCCTTAAAGGCTCTTTAGGTTCCTGACACCTTGGGTCGTAGCAGACGAAATTGTTTTTTGGGGCGTTTGTGAAAGCGAATGCCATGCCATTTTTGAAACCGTGCAAACAAATGTTGCATTTCTGTTGGAATTTTATCACTGACACGTAGCTTTAAAATGTCCTGATTGTATCTTACAGACACAGAAGCTATCGAAGCTTATCAGTTCTCCAGATAATATAATCAGAAGTTTATCAGAAGACAATTATTTATCGTTATTTAGACATTCTACTTTACCAGAAAAAGCCTATTCCTGTTTAAAAGCACTTAATATTTACATAGTGAGGATTAATAAAGCACTAATTATATGGACGTGAGATTGGAAATGTATTTAAGTGGATGCAGATACAGTAAGTCAGTTCGCCGCTCAATCACACAAACAAGTCATTTAAAGGACCTTTTTTGTAACGCTGTTCTTGCGGGTTGAAAATTGAAGCTAGCAGCGATAGGCAGTGCCTTACTAGACTACATCCCAAGTTAGCAAACTAATCTCACCACGATAATGATCCTGCTCTGCGTTCAGGCTTGTAACTCCACACCTTCTAATTGCACTTTAAAAACAAATGTACTTCTTCACTGACAACCATATTTATCAAGAATATTAGTAGAGAATATAAGCCATTCAGTCAGTTTTGTGTTTACTACTATGCCACATGACTCTATTCACGAGATATTATTGCTTACTTCCTATCACAAACTAAAAAGTACAAATACAAGTATGTAACTCTTGTATTAATGTTGAAACAGATTTCCAGTCGTGCCAAAATACTGTACCTCAGGATCGTGCAGAACGGCTTGGATTTGGTTTATGTTGCAGACTGTTTAAAATAACAAACTAACAACAAATGAAAAGACCATGATCGCATGGATCGAAAAGTTAATCAAATTCTTTTTGTAACTGTGGTGACTGAGATAAATTTCAGTTATAAATTCTTCATACGCAAAAACTGTTTAACCTGATGATCGCTAAATAGACAATAGTCTGGATCAAATGTTCGATAAACGTAGGATAACAGAGCATCTCCTCTACATTTATGGCAGTTTAAGTCCGGCCTCGAACAACTTGACTTTTCAGTAATTATGTCTTGTCATCATTCAGTATTTCCACAATCCTAGGTTTTGTTGTCGTGCTGTTTGAAGCAGTGTTCTATTTCCCAAAGCTGATCCATATATGAGCTGAAAAAGTCCAGAAACAAAATGCACTTAGGAATGCTACTTTGTTTGGTAATTTATTAAGATTTTATTTATTTTTTCAAATTTGACCAACCTGAATACTTAGTTTTGTGAATCGGTTTTTGTTTTTTGGGGGTTTTTTTGTATTTATTTGCACCTCTCTAATGCATTTCTGCTGAAATAACATGTATATTCAGAGAACTGTGCTTTTAGGTTTTGAAAAAAAAAAGGAAAAGCTCAATGCATTGGTGGGATTATTCCCCTTTAAACAGATGCACTCGGAAGATTTGCACATCACTGAAAATGTGACATCTATTACAAGCGGTAAAAGTACATTTAAGAAGCAGGTTTTTGTATGTAAAATTTCTTTGTTTTTTTTTTTCCCTAATACCTGCAAGCGACAAGACCTCTAGCCGTTGTGTTATTCCCTGTAAGCATTTGTGCGTGTGATGGCCAGTGTAAGTCTTTGTAATTGATGTTTGTTGTTTATTTCAATAGTGATGTCACTCCATCACATTCCTTGACACTTCAAATGAGGGGGGTGGGTAAGGTGGGGTTTTACGGTTCCGGTTTGGTACTTTTGTTTGGTATCTCTTTTATGATGCAAAAATTTCGATAAATGATTTTTTTTAAACAAGCAACAGCTGAATCCAAAAACCTGAGTCTGAGTCGTAATTCATAAGGGTATTTGAAGTGCCTGTGCAAAAGTGGTTGTCTGTATGTGAATATACACTATACAGACAAAAGTATTGGGACACACCTGTTTCCAAGGGCTTGGGCTAGGCCCCCTAGCAATGAAGGTCAGTCTTAATGCTTCAGCATAAGAAGACATTTTGGACAACGTCATGCTTCCAACTTTGTGGACACAGTTTAGGGAAGAACCTTTTCTGTTCCAGCATGACTGTGCGCCAGTGCACAAAGCAAGCTCCATGAAGACATGGCTGGATGAGTTCGGTGTGGAAGAAATTGACTGACCTCAACCCCATCCAGCACCTTTGGGGTGAACTGGAACGGAGATTGTGAGCCAGACCTTCTCGTCCAGTGCCTGACCTCATAAATGCTCTACAGAATGAATGGACATAAATTCCCACAGAAACTTTCTTGTGGAAAGCCTTCCAGGAAGAGTGGAAGCTGTTATAGCTGCAAAGGGGGACCAACTCCATATTAATGCCTCTGTATTTGAAAGCAGTGACATTAAAGTCCCTGTTATTGTAATAGTCAGGCATCCCAATGTGTGAGCAGTGGAAACGTTCACTGGATTGTTGAATCACACATCTGGTTTTGACGGATGCCAGGAGATCACTACCCGGAATACATAATGGCAACAGTGAAGTTTCGTTAGGGAGAGATGATGGCTTGGGGCTGTTTTTCAGGGTTTGGACTAGGCAATGTCAGAATTAAATGAAATGTCAGTTGTTAGCCTGGTCTTCTCGTTCAACATCAGTGCCTGACCTCATTTGACTGAATGGGCACAAATTCCGTCAGACACACTCAAAAATCTTGTGAGAAGCATTTCCAGAAGAATGGAGGCTATAATAGCCACAATGGAGCTCCATATTAATACCCATGAAATTTGGAATGGCATGTTTATCAAGCCCATATAGGTGTAATGGTCAGGTGTCCATATAATTTTGGCCATATAATGTATATGCAAAATGTGTTCATAGCCATACAATCAACCCGCATTTTAATTCTGTTCAGTTGTCAGCCCAGCTGAACCTAATAATCAGCATTGTAATGTTTTAATAGCTGCTTTCAAAGTACTGGCAATGGAACAGGTATCAGAGGAGGCATGAGGAATAGAAAGTGATTTGTATATCTGTGTATCCAAACAATTTCGTAGTTGCATTGAATTCGTTAACAGAAGTTCTTCAGAACTGAGCTACAAAGATAAGAAGGACAGCTGATCTGAACACCCATTTGAGCTGGAAAACCAAATGTGAAGCTAGAAAAGCTAGTTGCCACAAGTCAGTAGTCAGGTGAATGAAGGGGGTTCAAAAATATTTGCTGTCACTAAATACATATAGATGTTTGTTAGCATAGTCCAGACATTGGTACTGTTGAATGCCTCGAGCCTCAAGCTTGCATGATAGCCAGAAGAGCCTGTATAGCAGTACTTGCTCTACTAATTATGAGTGGCACATTAGCACTGTTTTGTGTCTGATGATACTGATACCACATCCTCACATATCTACTGATAACTATACCAGTCTGATTTTTTAAAATGTTTATTTTACATACTGTATTGAGTCCTCTGCATTTAACCCATTCACCCAAGCTAAGCAGGGGGCTTCCGACAGAAGCAAGCAGTGTGGGAAGTGGTACCTTGCTCTAGGGTTCCTCAGTGGTGCCACTGGCTGTCCTGGGATTTGAACACTTGGCCTTACGATGACAGGAGCAGTTCCCTATGCACCAGGCCACCAGTTACCCCTGTATTTTCTCAATTTGCAGGCAGAGCTCTACGTCTCGCCCATTGTCCGGGGAAAAAAGTGTGTGGGGGGGACAAAACAAATGCTGCCATCACGAAATACAGTTTAATCAAAAAACATGCTTCGATCACGATTTAGGACATTTTTTCGTGCTAGGACAACGCTTCACTTTTTCGTGCTAGGACAATGCTACACTACCCGGACAGTAGGAGAGAAATAATGAGTTGATTCCTTACCTTAACCTAACCCTAACCATAACCATAACCTAACCCTAACCATAACCTAACCCTAACCATAACCATAACCTAACCCTAACTATAACCATAACCATAACCTAACCCTAACCATAACCATAACCTAACCCTAACTATAACCATAACCTAATCCTAACCCTAACCTTAACCTTAACCTTAACCTAACCCTGACCCTAACCTTAACCTTAACCTTAACCTAATCCTAATCCTAACCCTAACCTTAACCTTAACCTTAACCTTAACCTAACCCTGACCCTAACCTTAACCTTAACCTAATCCTAATCCTAACCCTAACCTTAACCTAATCCTAATCCTAATCCTAACCTTAACCTAACCCTAACCTTAACCTTAACCTTAACCTTAACCTTAACCTTAACCATAACCTAACCCTAACCCTAACCTTACCCTTACCATAACCTTAACCCTAACCTTACCTAACCGTAAGAGTCACCAGTTAGTGCAGATACTGGTGATTTAACGCAGTGCACATGAAAATACTGAGGGTAGTGTAGTGATGTCCTAGCACGAAAAAAAAGCCGTTAATCGTGATCGGAGCATGTATTTTGATTAAATTGTGGTTCATGATGGCTGCAACACAAACTCGTGAGATCGGGTTGTTATAATGGTTCCAGCTACGTATAATGGTTCTGTGCCCCTACTACAAATTACAGCCTACCCACCATTTTAAGTAGTTTTCTTTTCTCTTACTTTACACACTGTCCTGTCCTACAGACTGATTTTTTTGAAGGTGCTAATGGTGCTAATAACAAGACTGAGCTATATACTACTAAAGGGACTCAGGCCTCAACTCCGACCTGCATGAATCAATGGCCTGTGTCCTTCATTTCTGGGAACTGGGTAGGTTTCATAAAAATAGCAAAAAAAAAAAAAACACTGAACGCAGGTTGATAATGTGGAAAATGTTTTGTAGAGAAATCCAGTCAGTTTTTGAGCTGATTGATTCAATGGAATACTGAGCATAAATTCAAAGGGAAAAAAATTCAACAGGACTTTTGAGCTAGCAAAAATATGCTGGAACTTTAAGCAAGGCCTAACATCCCTCAGCAGTGCAAATTCAATGGTAAGAAAGACTGTGATGGGAAAAAGAATGGCAAGCTTTCAAGGAAAACTGTTTCCATGGATACAACAGACAGCTTTGAGGGCTATGAGACACACACACACACACACACACACACACACACACACACACACACACACAAAGAGAATCAAAGAAGAGCTGAATGAGTGGCTAGTTATGAACTAGGCACACAATCATCTAAAATTTTACTGACGATCGGCACAGTAGTCGAGCTGCTCATCGTGTGTTGAGAGCTTTTTATGGCACTTCTGTATCTTTGCCCTTCATACTCCCTCCAGAACTGATTCTCATACATCTTTCTTTCTCACCGTCTCGCTTTTCCCGTTAGTGACTAGAACGCCAGAGACGCAGTTGTTACAGCACTATAGAGCAAATGCAACATAAAGACCTAGCGGTGTGTCTGTGTGTGCATCTCTATTATACAAAGCAAAAATAATGTATGTTAAAACTGTGAAATTGTAGAAGCATTCATGGCGGTCTTTTTAAAGGACTTTACATATAGAATATGTTCTTTAGTGTACCCAGGGGATCCGGTTCCTTGACTGGATGCATCTGGAATATGTGTGCTCCTAACCATGTGTTCTTTATTGTTCCAATATTTCGTGGTGATGGTGTGGACGTAAAAATTTGAGTTTTACAAACATTATGGTCATATTATCTATACATTATATTTTATGCATGTCATAACAATCAGCCATAATGAAAACTTACAATTTTTATTTAGCTGATTTTAGATTTATAAATACATCTGGAATAAAAGAACATAGGGTTGTTTCTATTAGTAGCACCTAATTTACTTTCATGGAGGACTTGTCAGCTGAAGCAGGTATTTTGTGGTATAAAAAAAAAAAAAAACTGGGTGTCTTCTCAGTTTTGCAGTAGTAAAAAAAAACTAAATAAAGATATGTAGAAATGATGAAATGAAAAGCCTTAGTCATGTCTGACCACCAGAGGCCACTGCCATGCTTTGGTGATCACCACCAGTCTGTTGCGCCACACATTCCTAACTTGCCTGAAGGAAAGGCTTTTTTTGTCAACATCATTTTAGCCAATAGCAGTCCAGTGTGTTCCCAGTTCAAAAGCTGTTTGCAGCATTCACATGACAGCGGCTGAACAGAGATCACATTTTATTTAGCTCCCGCTGACAGCTGGAGCTTGCTGACAGACCACTGGTTTCATTAACGTAGCGCTCAGCTCTACTCTTCCGTTACCATGAAAGGGTCTGCATCCTTTCTGCATCCCCATTTCTCACTTACTGGTCACACCAAGGCTCCAGCCTGCTAATGAGGAGATGGCACCCAAAAAACACCATGGCACTGCATCATCCAAAGCGTTTGGCTCCTGTGGTTTATAACTGCTGCCAAGTTTGCCAAGCTCAATCCCCGCTGCCCGAGGCAAGCAAGAAACAAAAGGCAGTGAGACATCTAGCACCCAGACAGTTGTTTGGTGCCATAATTATGGACATAGAGGAACAATAATCCTGGTCTAACGGTCTCTAGATTTTCATGAGCTGCCAAGAATTTTTCGGTCATGTGCAGCGTTGAAGTATTTATGAATACTGTATGTTTTTGCAGCAGCTACTCACTCATATTCTTCCTTTGCTTTACCTCCGGCAGTCATCAGGAACTCACAGAACCGCAGTCAGATTTATATTTAGCACTAACAAGTGAGTTCTGGTGGGTAATAAATTGGAAAGTAGTTCCATGTAACCCCCTGGAGAGAAAAGGGGGAAAAATTTTAGATTTGGAAATTAGATTTTTGTAGATATACACTATATGGACAAACGTATTGGGACACGTGACCCTTTCAGCAACAGGGATTTTAATCACATTGCATTCAAATACTTAGACTTTCATCTGGAGTTGGTCCCCTTTGCAGCTAAAACAGCTTGCAGTCTTCTTGGAAGGCTTTCCACAAGATTTTAGAGTTTTTCTGTGGCAACAGGTGAAACTAATGGCGTTGTCATGCTCGCACTTTTCTATCTCTTGAAGAAAGCTGCATCCCTTACAGGCATGGTATAAGGATGCCAGAGTAAGGAAGCCTGTAGTTTCAAGGTTTTCTTTTGTTTGGTGTCACGTATATATGGTTGGGTGTCCTGATAATACTGCAATGTAGAGAAAGTCTCGGTAAAACCAGCCAATCAGCAGTGACACGAGCCAGCTCAGTGCTGAGCAGCCGTGGTTTGCTGATGGACATCTCCGCTCACCGTGTTTATTTCTGCCCAAGAGTGATTTAGACCTTGGATGAGTCACAAATAGCTCTCTGCTGCCTATACTGTGCACTTCATACGAACCAAAAGGATGGATTTTACAATCAAATGATGCAACAAATGTTTCTTCATGACTGTAATAACTGTTATTTGCGTCAACCCTTCCATTATAATCATGGGCACAAAGGCTACTGGAGCACTAACAGCTCCCCTCGTTAAGAACCTTCAACTTAAGTGTGACATACAAGCAAGGCTCATGAGGTTCACAAAATTATTGGGACACACCTGTTTTCCAGGGCTTGGGCTAGGCCCCTTACTTCCCTTACTTGCTTCAGTATACCAAGACATTCTGGAAGCATTTCGCCACTTTGTGGACACAGTTTGGGGAAGAACCTTTTCTATTCCAGCATGACTGTGCCCCAGTGCACAAAGCGAGCTCCATAAAGACGTGGCTGGAGGAGTTCAGTCCTGACCTCAACCCCATCCAGCACCTTTGGGATGAACTGGAATGGAGATTGTGAGCCAGACCTTCTCGTCCAACATCAGTGTCTGACCTCATCAATGCTCTACAGAATGAATGGACACAGATTCCCACAGAAACTCCAGAATCTTGTGGAAAGCCTTCCAAGAAGAGTGGAAGCTGTTATATCTGAGAAGGGGGGACCAACTCCATATTAAAGTCTGTGTATTTTAATGCAATGTCTTGTCCCTGTTGGTGTAATGGTCAGGCGTCCAAATAATTTTGTCCACACAGTGTAAAAAGCACAAACTGATTCCTTCAGTTGATTCTTACAACTAACTGACTAACTGATTGCTACAACTAGTGTGTTCAAAAACACAATCAGCATGGCATTTTTATGAAATCTCTAAAGGTACTCTAGTAAAATGTTATATACCCGAGTTTCTCAACCACTGGGCCGTGGACCACTGATGGGCCACGAAGGCTTTTGATTGGGCCGCGGATCTAAAATAAAGACAGGCCATTGGTCCGCAATTGGTTATTTAATATCATCTAATGTGGCCGAGTGGGCCTTGGCAACATGCCGTAATAGATAGGTGGGCCTTAATGTTGAAAAGGTTGAGAACCATTGTTTTATACAATATAGAGACCACTTTAACAGAATAATCGGAGTAAATATAGTAGTAATTAACCTGCCTGGTAAAAGTCAAATGAGATATTGTGAAAACAGAGCAAAATTATAAACACCTCTATGGAGATACTCACCAAAAGTAATGCACGTCTAATCATCCTATCCTATTTGCTTAACAATTATCATGATTGGATATAACATAAATGCCTCAACTGTATGTTTACTAAACCTGGCAGCAGATACTAAACCTGGCAGCAGATACGTATTAATTTTGCCTAGCAACGGGCACTTGAATGATCAAGGGCATTTCCATGACCTTCCATTCAATCACCAGACATATTTTGAACAAACCTGTACTTGCAATGACTGAAGTCTGACTTGTTTCTTTCCATCAAAAGAAATAAGGAGCAAAAAAAAAATCATCTTAAGACAAAAATTGCTTTTGCTCAGAGGAAGATTTTCTTTGTCTCATCAGAAATAAATTTTATTTGGAGATTACTGAAGTCTCTCCTAAACCCCTCTTGGGAGAAATAAGGAGCAAAAGAAAAATCAGCTTAAGACCGAGGATCTTCTGCTATTGTCATCGGCTTCTCAATTTTCTTCTCATTAACATGGATCTCAAAACTGTCTGACTTTGGTATTAGGCTCATATTCAGGCTCATTTATAAGCCAGTCAGGTTCAAACCATGTAAGCCTATGGTTTATCTCAAGATCTGATGATTTGAGACCAGTAAAGATCAGAGCAGTGAGAGAAAAGAAGCATTTTAAGATCTTAAACTGAGATTGGAGGAAGACTCTTTCTCAGGAGCTGAATTCAAGAAGTGCGAGAAAATAGGGAAAATCTCATACTGATGTTAAACTGAGCTCAGTTATGTGCAGGATAAATAGACTGGACTTGTTTTGAATTTTCCTTTCCTTTGGATGCTCTCAAAGACTGGAATCACTGGTGTCAGAATCAGAATCAGAAAACTTTATTGATCCTAGAGGAAATTGATTTTATTGTGACTGCAAAGACACACAGACACAGACACACACACACACACGCACACACACACACACACACATACACACACACACATATATATATATATATATATATATATATATGAAAAACCACGTTGTTGTGTTGTGGTAAAAAAAAAAATGCCTAAAAATGCCTATTTTCATAGAGTAAACCCTAAATATGCCCCCAAATATGCTCCCAAAACGCTTTAATTTCATTTTAAAGTCATTAGCCTTAAAGTATCCGTACTATACAGTTTACACTGAACCATTAAAGGTTTGTAACCATTATACCCCCCAACCAAACCCCTGCCTACCCCCGCGCCCCCACCCAGTATAGTAGTACTGGGCACGTTAACGCGTTATTATCGAAATTGTGGGCATAAATACTATAGATGCTATAGATAACTATGGCACTTAAGGCAACTTTACTATATTCACCTTTTATGTGTATCGTGATTATGTGATCATTACTTAAAAGCGGCTATATAGCTGCTACATTCAGGACTGGACTGCAAAACAGCTGCTCGATGTTTGCACCTCTTTACACATGGATTAAATAAAGGACCTCTCAGTCTCTCTGAATGACGCGTCTTTTTGTAAGCTGTGAGTACATCATCAGTCTATCTACTGACGCCTCATTCCAGCTCCACAAAGAGTGTGATACTGAGATACTCTCAAAGACACTGCCGTAATAAGTGCCATCAGCTGGAAATTACCATTAGCCCCATCATAATCAGCTGAATTAAACAGGCCAGAGTGAGCACTGCCTGCTTCTTTTTACTTGTACCCTCTTCATCCATCTGCTTCTTACCTTTCCCTCTTTCTCTCACCTACTCACTCCATGGATGGTCCGGTTTCTCTTTTTTCTACAGTCCATCCCCATAACCCCCCCCCCCCCCCAATCCATATTTCCTCCAAATTCCTTTTTTGATCAGATTGCCTTTGCAGAAATTACAGGTCAATGCTTGTGTTTTGAATGGACGCAATTATCCTGTTCTCTGTGGACTTGCAAAGAGCCAGGGCCAAGGCTATTCTTTAAAACACAGACACACACGCCGGCCTCTTAATTACAAGAGTGGCTGAAGCGTGGGGGACGAAGGCCAGTCACATTAATGACAGCACAGAGAATTTTTTTCCAGCCTGCAGAGCCAACATCATGTGATATTTATCAGTAATATGTGCTACAGGCTCAACAGGTAGTACAGTAATTGAGTGGGAGGAGAGGTACTGAATGGTACATTGCACGCTGCCAGTCATCTGCCCAGTAGTGCATTCTAAATGGCCGAGTGGGAGTACAGTTCAGCGGCATAATTCAGAATAAAAGCAAATAGCACGATGCGTATTATGGCATTAAAAAAAAAACAAAAAAAAACTATTTTTAACCCTTAGGAATCGAGAGTTACTGCTGTTTTTGCTGTACTACTTAGAAACAAAATTATTGAGCTAATGCCTTAGTTCTGCTTGACAGAAAGGAGGGGGTTCTTTCACAGCAATTCATTTCATAAAATTCTAAATAAATAAAAGCTCTCATGAATGCAACGGTGACAAATGTTTTTTTTTTTCAGGTGGAATTTTAATTAGCTATGGGTGAGAAACAGATGTCAAATCATACCTGGCTTTTGTTTTCACTCATGGTAATTATTATTTGTAAAGTGAAACATTAGATTCCACGCATAGGTTTCAGTCCAGTCATGACTGGGGATGAATTAGTTAGGCATTAATGTTAATCATGACTCACATCCATTATTTTTTCAGAGCATCTGCATGGCTGACGCCACATCTACAAGGATTCCCACGTTGAAAGGGTCCTTCCATTGTAACCAAAGACTCTTTCCAAGCTAGGGAAAGCTAGGTGTGTATGTGTAAATGTATTTTGTGGGTGGCAATTTTTACAAATTATCATATGTAATTTTTGATACTATATTATGTTTTATTTGTTACTGCTGTAAATCATGCTCTGGTTTATGAATCAAACATTTTCTCCCTCTTCAATGGTGCCAAAAAGGGCAACTATAATTTTGCAGTAAAATACTGAAGTAATTTGCCAAAAAAAAAAACAAAAAACTGGCAAGTAGAAAGTTAGGTACAGATTTCCCAGTCTCAGTTGCACAACTCATGACAAACAGCACTATAATGCAAAAGCCATGTGATTAACCTTCCGCGCAGCTCGGAAATGATCGAATCATGTTTACTCTGCGCCCTAATTAATCTCATCCCAAAGGAATTAGGAGAACATGTGTGGAGAGTGAATGCGCTACACTTCATTCTGCTCATTACCTCTTAATCTGCATTGAATGGATCTCCTGGGCACTATCCTGCAACAAATGTCATGCTAGCATTACACTGATGTCAAGGATCATTAGCAATGCTCATGGGTTTGTGGAATTACTTGCTCATACATGCGTATTTCATCTTGACAAATGCACTACATATTGATTCTTCTCTCCTTCTGGAAATATTTTATTGGCCTCTCTGAAAACAGTACATGGACCCTCCCACCTGTAATTAGTTGACTGCAGCTCCGGCTCCTCCTATGTACACTACATGGACCAAAGTACTGGGACACACCTCTTTATTATTGAATTATGGAAGGGCAATCTTAATGCTTCAGCATAACAAGACATTTTGGATAACGCCATGCTTCCAACTGGATCCAGTTTGGGGAAGAACCTTTTCTATTCCAGCATGACTGTGCACTAGTGCACAAGACGAGCTCCATAAAGACATGTCTGGATGAGTTCAGTGTGGAAGAACTTCACTGGCCTCAACCCCATCCAACACCTTTGGGATGAACTGGAATGGAGATTGTGAGCCAGACCTTCTCATCTAACATCAGTTCCTGACCTTATAAACACTCCACAGAATGAATGGGCACAAATTCCCACAGAAACTCTATAATACTGTGGAAAGCCTTCCAAGAAGAAGGCTCTCATTTTGTTCTTTCTCCCAGTTTTCTTCAGGTGCAGTGGGTGTGTCACTTTGAACCAGTCCAGTCCCGTGGTGGGAAAGCGTGGTTGGAAAATGGATGGGTGGAGCACCAGCACCAGCATTTCAGTTTACTAGAATTCTCTCCCCCCACCTCCCAGCTCTACACCGTTCATCTAACAGGAAAAAATAATTACAGAAACGAATTACTCTGAGAGAAAGAGAGAGGGGGGGGGGGTTTAGCAGTCCCCCCGGTTGTTTCTTAGCTCATTGTGGTTTTGAGGATGCTCAGCTCGTGTTTGGTAGTTTTGCTACTTAGACCCCATTGGGTGTTCTTAGGTAAGGTTTATACTTTTATTTTTCACTTGTGCATAGCTCATACATACTGGTTGAACATGTCTTTTCTATGGCTGTGGAGTTAGTACGTGCGCACTAGGGCATAAATACAAAAGTCGACTAGTCGACTATAGAGGCACGAGTCGACGGCCACTGAGAGCAGTCGACTAGTCACGTGTTTTTTTTTCCTCTCTCTCTCTGCCCTCGCTTGTGTACACAATGCAGTCTCTGCCTCTGATTGGCTGACACTGACACGCGTTCCTTGGTTTAACCAATTACTATAGTCCCTTCATA
>JBBIGA010000132.1:798896-810174 GCA_037576975.1 Alestes dentex | reverse complement strand
CAGTGTTAGACCACTCCAGTGTTAGATCAGTCCAGTGTTAGACCAGTCCAGTGTTAGATCAGTCCAGTGTTAGACCACTCCAGTGTTAGATCAGTCCAGTGTTAGACCACTCCAGTGTTAGATCAGTCCAGTGTTAGACCTGCTTCTTCTCTACGATGCATTGTAACATGTCTACAGTGCATACTGTCACATTTTTCCACTGTGAGATCATGATTTTTTTGATGCAATATTTGTTGATTGGTTCACATAAATAATCAACATCATCATCATAATAATTGCATGGTGCAGCCCTAACAGACTGTTAGAGTTTCATATTTAAACAGACAGTATCTGTGCTTTCCATCTGAAAGCTCACTAAAAGTCTTCTATCTGATATCTTGACTTTTTATGTTGAGTTTTTATTGGATGCACATCAGGGAAAGAGCCCGTCTCAGCCGGGGCATTTAATATGTTTTATCTGTGTTTTCAATCCACCTTATATCTGTGAAAATCTTAAGTGTTTTGTTTTGTTTGTAAGTGTTTCTTGAAGTGTGTTGCTGTGTGCAGAGTTTAGGCCGAGTCTAATGAAGATGCATTAAGGAGGTTGCAGGAGGATTGTTTTCTTGTCACTATGAAGAGCTCCTCAAGGAATGTTACTTGCCTTTGTTTGGTAGCCTTGGACACATACTTTATGCCGTGTCTGGTGGACTATTGGTGTCCATATGTCTGTACTCACTTGGATGCTATGTTTTAGGTGTGTGTTATGATATTACTGAGCTAAAAGATATTTTAACAAAACACCCTTGGCAAGTTAGTCAGTACAGGACTACAGTATAAGACGAGACTGTATGACTGAAAGAGGAGGGAGAGCTCTGAGAGCTTTAATCATTAATCATAAACATTCAAATATTAATAAATGAGTAAAACTTATGATAAATATTAAAACAACAGAGGCAGTTTGGTCTGATATTACAGTGAAGTAGTTTGTACTTACTTTGCCACATTCGCTCCCTTGCCTGCTTGCCCACCTGTATTGTTCCCCCACGCTTGTACAGTACAGCGATGGAGGTTTCCTTTCAGCCCACCAAGGTCATCCACCATCACCACTCTTGACACTTATAGCATCGCCTACAAACGGAAAACACAGCAAACTGAGTTTCCTCCCTCAAGTGTAAAGGTGGAAGTGCTCTGTCAGTGGAAAATCTCACTTCAGGACTGTTACACTCATCTCACTTCATTAGTTACACTTACCTTGAATCAACACTCAATTATCCATATTATAAGCTTCACTTACCATTTAGGTGTGGTTTGTAGTTTACAGTTGTCTGTTTCTGTGCATCATTTTTGACAAACAGATGGACTACAGTCTGTTATTGTAAACAACAGTGTGCAGATCTGTGGTAAGTGGAGTTGATAAAATGGACAATGAGAGCAGAAGTCATACCTACTGAAGTGCCTCATCTGTGGACTTTGCATTATTACAGACACACTGATTTGATTTGACATAGTTAAAGACTGACCTACGTTATTTCAGTTAAAGCAGTCCATGTTTGTTGTTCTTCAAGCAAAGCATAAAACCCACATGGAAGAATGCTCAGAGTGTACTGTAATGATTAGAGTACTAATTTGCATATTTCTTCTGTGATATCAGTGTTACAAAAGCTAAAATTGTGAAGATAAATAAAAAATCATCTATTGTGCATTTCTGTATAAAATATATAGAATTAATTGAGGAAGGATTTATAACTGGATTAAAATGTATTTATTAATGGTTATTTTTCAGTTCATGAACACCTCAAAATTACTGTAAACTGTTTCATTACAACTCTAGCTAAAAAAAAAAACTTGTTATAATGCATAAATAAAAATGGTGAGGCAAAGAATGAGCCCATATTCATCTACACTGTTAAATCTACTATTAAGCTTCTTACTTTGTCTTCAATATCAGTCAGCATTGACCCCGTCATTTTCATCAGATATTCATGCTCATCAGATATGACAGGTCATTTCCACCCTTTTGTTTATAACTGTTCAATTTGTATGATTCTAAGGTGTTTATGACATAAATAATAACCATTAATGAACTAAAGTGTTACCAAAAATGGTTATTTGTTAATTTCACTCATACTGTAACAGAGTGCTAGTGACATATTGGCACATTTCTAATTATTTTCTGTTAAAAGCTCTAAACGTCCTTCAGTCCCAAAGGAGAAATTGAATCTTTCTACATTACAGCATTCACATAATTCACATAAGGACATTTTCCAGAAGGATCAGCTTTCTTTAATACACTTTTGTTCCTTAAGGACATTGTTTGCATTATAGGTGCTGAACAATTGCTCTGTAGAATTAACCCACAATCTCATGTGTAAGTGTCCTAAATACAGTCAGTATGCCACCAGTTATATGCCCCCCTGGGAAGAGCAAAGATACCTGAGAGTAATTCATGGGTAAATGAGAAGCTCTTTACTGTTGGATTGGGAAGTTTAATCTACTAAAGAACAGACTCAGAACACACCTAAAATGAAAGGTGGGCAAATGTGGGCTGTTGTTTTAGTGTTGTAAAAATGCTGGAGTATTCTTCTAAGCATAATGGAAGCATATGAGGTTATTTTACTCTGTGTACTCTGTCACTTGAATGTGTTCTCATATTGTAAGTCTCTTTGGATTAAAGTGTCTACCAAAGGATTGTAATGTATTGTAATGTAATGTGTAAAAAGTGAGGAAAAGTAGTGGAAAGGAGAAAAGTGCAGGTAATGTGCACCCACAGATATCATCTGTCCTCTCTTGAGCCAGTTTTTAGCCTGAAATACATTTTAGACCTCTCTGCATTGTTTTCTGATAGAAACAGATACACACACTGTACCCATACAGTTTCTCCAAGGTAGTTTAACTCTTGTACATAAAATTCCAAGGCATTCAGACATGAGATGGAGAGTACCGCCCTCCAATGAGAAAATGAGCAGAAATTAGCTGCCCTGGGAGACGGGTAGAGTAGCCTTGGCCCTGTGTCTCACATTGCCATCTAACTTCTGCCTTACCGTGGGACCAGGCCAAAATGTGTAGATGACAGGAGAGAGATTTACATGCTTTGGGTCTGTAGACAAAGTGTCTCCATATGCCACAGCTGGTGGGAACTGAACAGCCTGTTGACGAAAGTCATATGCTGTCACAAAAACATCATATGACGAGAATATGGAGGAAAATATGTGGAGAAAACATCTATGCAAATCTCAGATATGCTGTTGTGCTTTTTGATTCATACCATTCATAGCTTTTATGATCAAAATTATTACTAGCTACTAGCTATTCAGCTGGATTATAGGTTTACTCATGGAATTAAGGGAGTGAAATTACTTTAACAGTATTCCAGAAGCTATAGTCGAGAAAAGGTGAACACACTTTGTGGCTGTCTTCTAGAGATGCTTCTGATCGGAACATTTTGATGACACAGCAATCTACAAATGGAGAGTGGTTGCCAAATCAGTTTTCGTTGTGATGATAGTAATCAGCAGTTGGAATGTCTACAATAATTATATCAATTTTGTTTATTATCTAACCCCACGAGTGAACCTACTTGTGTTTTCTGAATTTTTATATGTGAGAGGGTAAATCAGTTTTAAAAAGTTTTATAATGGATGGATTTGGATTTTGGATGGATTTAAAAAAAAAAAAACATTTTAGATGAAAAGCTTATCTGATTTACCATAGCCGCTATCGCTACACAGAATATGTCTTTTTTAACTGTCTATATCTTGGGCACATTTGCGTGAGAACAGAGGCCAGTGGAGGCAGCTTGCCTCTGGAAAGATTAGACAGAGGTCAGCCAGTCGCTCACAGGTCGGAAGCGAATGACATCATGAGTGCCTGACCCATCTAGAACCCTCTGAGGCAGCAGGATAGAAAACTGTCTAAGTTATGTAAAAGCCCTACAGGGGATGAGTAACAGAGAGAAGGAGAGGGGGGAAAAGAGAGAGAAAGAGAGATTCACTGGAAATGTACTTCGTTGTACTTTCACTCATAAGAACTATTTGGGCAAACAACAGGGAACGAGCAGGTTGTGTTAATCACACATGGTAACTGAACAAGCAAACAGAAATAGTGTAGTGGAATATGTATTTACTGACTCGGGCGGCTAGAGAGATTGTGTAAATATGTAATATGTAAATATTCTGTCCTTAAATGTGCTTGGGGTTGCATGACTATTCATTTTACCTACTCAACTAGTCACCTAAAAAAGTCATTAGTGCTATACTAAGCCTCAAGCGTTCATAGAGATACACAAACTCCCTGATTTAAACTGTGCAGATCTCAAAATATTGTCCCTCACAGAGAATGTAAACTCCTGCTGTCTATCCAGGCTTCCATGCTCTGGTTTTCTGTTCGGTTTCTGTTCTCCTTTCCTGGCGGTTCACTACAGTTTTTACCGCTGTTGTATTTCAGCCACTGTCCACAACTAGTTGACTAGTTGAATAGTGGATTTATTGGTTGATTAATCAGTGCAGCCCATAAAGACCTTTAGAATACTGTACACCTCAAGATACTGAATGATCTGAAATGCCAATTGAGTTAATGATACAGTGGGTTTGCTTTTAATCTCAGTTTAAGTATTCTATTCCCCATGAAGCTCTGCTTTATTCTCGGGGTGCTCTGTTTTATGGTTTGGCTGATATCTCATGATCTGTGAATGTGACTTGGCAGGCATACAGAGAAACATTGGGGTGCCATAGCAACAAAAATGGCACGCTCTGTTAGTTACATCCACTGCAGCTTCCCTCAATGAGGTCAGGCTCTTCCACTCCAGTTTTCGCAGTCTGTTTGGTTGCCGGAGCGGGACATGCCATCAGAGGGTATCCAGATGGGGGAGATGGGAGTCAGAGAGGGAGGCCCAAACCAATGGATTAGACTTGAAGAGATGTTTTAGTGAAACATCTTATTTACACAGTTTTCCCTTAGTCGCTAAAACACATTTGGCATTTCAACCTTTATTAAGTTTTGCCCCAGAGTTGTGAGTAGCTAACAGGTAATGGAAGCTTATGTGCGACCAATTAGTACTGTGCAATGTGCATGTTCAGATCATCACATTATGTTGTTTCTGAAACTATGCTGTAAGGAGAAAACTGTGCTACTATAGCTAAAATTTTGTCCGTCCATTTTTTGGCACAGAACTAATGAGTAGAGTATAAAAAATTACAGACAGTGTGGTGGAAACAGAAGGACAGAGAAATGGACCACGCTATAGCACAGCAGGGGGACAAAGTGAGAGGTAGTATTCAGCATGAGACCGACAGTGTTCTTTAAAACACACTTTGGTCAGCCTCCGCAGGAGTAGGAGAGCAGAGCAGTGTATGTGTATGACACATTCTTACCAACCAGTCACCCACACACACACACACACACACACACACACAAACACACATACACTGGTCTGGACTACTCTCTCTCTATATATATATATATATTTTTTTTTTTTCTGTCTCTCTCTCTTTCTCTCTCTCTCAATTGTAAATTGAGCTTAAATGTAGCAGATGTGGAAATCACGAAAAAAAATATATATTTTCTTTTGTTTTCCTGTCTAGTTTTTGTCTGATCGGATCTTAAAGGCGGCCAGGGTGGTGTACGGTGTGCTAATGGAAAGAAATCCAAGCCTGATAAGAGACAGGAAGCATCACCTCAAGACCTTCAGGTACCTATTATTAATACTAGCATCATAAGGTTAGCGGTTCTGTAGCCCTCCAAGGGAAACACTCCAGTGTTTTATATTTTCATCTCTGTTTACCACATATGTAATGTGTTGTAAATACTTTTCCTACATTTGTAAGTCCACACTAGGGACTATTCAGGAATCTTTATTTTTAAGTTTTGAAATCCATGCATGAAAAATAATAAACAACTGCACTGAAAAATACAGCTTTCTGCATGCACCACTAAATCATGTTTGTTGCTCTATGTGATGCAGACAGTGCTGCAATGGGAAGGAGCTTGTTGACTGGCTGATCAAGCTAAACGACTGTTTCCTGTCACGGAGCCAGGCTGTAGGCATGTGGCAGGTTTTAGTGGATGAAGGCATCCTTGTTCATGGTAACTGTCAAACAGTTTATCTGTGTTGCCAAAATTTTTTGTAGTCCTTCAGCTTTGTTTTCATGACCTGGGAAGATGTCTTGCAGTGTAAATCTGTTTTCAAAAATTAAAATGCCTCCCTTTCTCTGTTTAGTGAAGCAAGAATTAAACTTCCATGACAAAGACACACAGTTTTACCGATTCATGGAAACAGAGTTTGACCTGAATCACATGACCAATGAGAAGGACTCAAAAGAAGACGAACTTCAAGAAGGCCTGGCACTATTAGTCCAGATGGGTCCTGATGCTCTCCTGAACATGATACTTCGCAAATGGTAAGAAGCAGAAATCACATTTAATGGTTTTGGAGACCTAGGAATAAAGAGAATTACAGTCATTAATTCACAAATAATTTAATATGGTGGGGTGCAAACTAATTTGGTCTCTCTGCACTTTATTGCTTGCTCACTCATACTTGTCTTCAGGCAGGTGTACAGTCTGTACAAGGGACAAAATGTTCAAAATGTACAAAAATGTAATAATTGTATAAATTCATTCATTCTTTCATTTTCTGTAAATTACTGGGGCTGCGGGCACCCAGAGCCTATCCCACTATCCCATTTACATAAATATGCACTTAGTACTTACAGCACCTTTGGCAGCAATGACAGCCGCAAGTCTTTTGGAGAGTTACCCTACAAGCTTGGCACATCTTTCTGTTGGAATTTTCTGCCATTCTTCTTGCCAAGCTCAACCATGTTGGAAGGGAGAGTATCTGTGCACAGTCATTTTCAGGTCATTCCAGAGATGCTCTATTAGGTTCAGGTCTGGACTCTGGCTGGGCCACTCCAGGGCTTTCACAGAGTTTTCCTGAAGCTATTCCATTGTTTTCTCGTCAGTAAGCTTTGGTTCATTGTCCTGTTGGAATGTAAACATTCGCCCCAGATCCAGAGCACTCTGTAAAAGGTGTTCCCTGAGTACTGCTGTATATTTTTCTGCATCCATCTTTCCCTCTATCCTGACTAGTCTTCCAGTGCGATCCCAACAAAACACCAGTTTAAAATTTTAATTAAAATAACAAAACACTGGAAACTTAACAAAATGAAGAGGTCTGAAAACTTTCCATATTCACTGTATTTCTTTAGTTGTCCCCTCTTTAGTTCTACATAATGTCATCCTCTGCATTCCTTATGTGAATGCGCTATACTAAATGATATGTACTGTCTACATCAGTCCAAGCCAGAGGTCGGCAGAGGATGTGGAGGTCATCTATGAAGAGCTACTGCACGTCAAGGCTGTGTCCCACCTATCCACGTCTGTGAGTGATCACTTTCTGTCCCATGTCCTACTTTCCCACAATATCTCTCCATTCATACCCATCTCTGTTCTCCTCTCCCTCTCTCTATGGCTGTAGGTGCGGAAGGAACTGGCTGCAGTGCTGGTGTTTGAGTCTCATGCCAAGGCGGGCACACTGTGTAAGTGTGAAAGCAAGGCTGACATTTGAGCGGCGGTGGGCGAGAGCAGAAGATAGTGTTAATTACATGACAGCATCAACGTTAAAGCTTGTGCATAAATACCAGAAAACATAAAAACAAAGTATTGCCATAAGGAGATGCATCAAGTTTATTTCATAACTCTCATGCCCTTTACTGACTGTTGTTGGCAGGGATGAGCCTTGCTAAATGGGAAATGCAAGCCGGTATGAAGTTCAGTGATTAGGGGAGAGGTTTCCCTTCGAAGCCTGATGACTAGCAGAAAATACATGTTGACATCAAGTTATCTTAGAATGCTTACCAGTTGCCAGTATATTAGGCCCACTTATGTTCTAACATTACTGTGTAATATTGCAGTATTTTGTCAGAGACACCAACCTTTTATGTGCACTGTGTAGGTATACAATTACTTCCTGTAGAACATCTGTTGCTGTACAGTTTGTCAGCCACCATGAGTGACCACCATGAGACCACTGGTCCCTGTTATTTCAGTATGTTAGTAATTGTTGCACTCTTTTTGAGGACACCTATATGGTAGGATTATCAGATAACACTGCCAGTGAGGGTGTTTGTGTGTGTGTGTTTGTGTGTGTGTGTGTGTGTGTGTGTGTGTGTGTGTGTGTGTGTGTGTGTGTGTGTGTGTGTGCGTGTGCGCGCGCGAAAGTACACAGCTGATGTGCCTCCCACTCAGTGTGCTGTTCCTCCACAGTATTCAGCCAGGGAGACAAAGGCACATCCTGGTACATCATCTGGAAGGGGTCTGTTAATGTCATCACACATGGGAAGGTAAAAACATATAGATGACCCCGTGTCACACTCACCTTGTGAACCGGGAATGTCCAGCACTATTGATATGGTGCTCATATCAAGTCCAATTATAGGCCTGCATTGTTCTAAAAGTGTTTACAAAGCATGCCTCCTACAGGGATAGGACTCCTCCAAGGAAATATTATTGTGTGTGCGTGTGTGTGTGTGTGTGTGTGTGTGTGTGTATGTGTGTGTGTATGTGTGACACAGGGATTAGTGACCACCCTGCATGAAGGCGAAGACTTCGGCCAGCTTGCCTTGGTGAATGATGCTCCTCGTGCTGCCACTATCATACTAAGAGAGGACAACTGTCAGTTCCTCAGAGTAGACAAACAAGACTTCATCCGAATACTCAAGGTAAACTGAAAAAGTGTGTGTGCATGCATTCAGGCTCGACCGAATATCCTGTAACTGTTAACTGTTCCCAGAATACCCACATGAAATTCCAGAATACCCTCATTATTGGCTGATATAATTTAATACAGTATATAATATAAATGAAACAGACCCCCTTAGTTTTAGGTAAACAGTACTTTATTGTTAGACAACTGCAAATAGTCAAATATGATTATCACGTTTCAGTTGAATTTGCTTAAATAATTGTTCTTTTTTTTAAGTTTTTTTAACTGTTGCTGCAGTGTTCATATGTTTTAATGGAAATCCTGCAGCATGTCTTTGTTGTGTGTCGCATTGCAGGATGTTGAGGCAAACACTGTGCGTTTAGAGGAGCATGGGAAAGTGGTCCTGGTCCTGGAGAAAAGCCCAGCACAAGAGTCGCCCCATCAGGGCGGATCAGGAAGCAGCAGCAAGTAAACAGACCACATCTCTACACTGGCTTATATTGTTCTGCACATCCGAGCACATTGCGCTGTATTAAAGCCATAACTAAAGCCCTACAAAAGCCTGAAGACAGCATGTTCCATGCCATAGTCCACTTAGCGGGCAATGATAAACAGTGTTTGCCCTCTGCGATGTAACTACTATCAAATGAAAGACAGATGCACTTATTTACTGGTAAGATTGTAAAAGGCAGGGAAAACTTGCCACTATCATTTGCATTCAAGGGCATTGAATAGATTCTGAATGGAATTCATCGCCCATTATCAGGATTTCTGTATTACTGTGAATTGTGCTTTGCTTAGTCTCCAACTGCCCTATTCTCTATTTCTTTCCCTCCTAGGTACACGGTGATGTCTGGAACACCAGAGAAAATTCTGGAACATCTCCTGGAGACTATTAAGCTGGATACCAATGGAAGTGATCCAATAGGTGTGAAACTTGCATGACTTTGTATGACTGCATGGATTGTTACTTTAAAGGAATACACCTAATCTAGTCTCTGTCTGACTCATTTACCATGTATCAGTATATTGATACATTTCTCAATAAACAATCTTAATATAAAACACACTTAGAACAGAAGCCAGGTGGCAGTTGCTATTATTGTCTTTGGTGCTCAAAAACTGGAGCATTGAAGCTTGAAGCATTGAATTATCTCTAGAGAATGTTAAAGTACAGGATCTCTCTTCTTTCAAAACTCTCTTTAGCACCTATTTTCACCATAAGCACAATTTTGTTTTATGCTGGTATTTTACTAGTTTATATTTCTATAATGAGACACAACAAATTCCTTCTATGCTCTATGATGGGAGATATTTGGTATTTGATAGAACAAAATGTTCTAGTCACACAAGGCAAACGGAAAGGGAAAGAGAGTAACCCAAACATCCCTGTTATTTGTTGTTTTTGTTTTTTTTTTTTCAAATGTGTCCTAAAACGCCACAGTCAGGTGTCTCCAAATGTTCTGGTGTTTTCCATACTGCCTAGAGAGAAAAACAAGGCCTCTTTAATGAGGTGTGTGTGTGTGTGTATGTGTGTGTGTGTGTGTGTGTTTCAGGAAAAAATGACCAGTAGGAAGACCAGAGAAAAATAGAATTTATCTACCTTATGAGGACTAGCAATATAGTCCTCACAAGATATGATCATTTATTTTTACAAAAGCTACATGATTCATTTCCTTAAAGTGACAGGACCAATTTACAGTGAGGTGATAGTTAAGGGTTAGGTTTAATGTTAATGTTATTACATATATAAATATGTAATATACATGAACATGTAATATGTACATATATGCAGTACCTATGGGATGTATGTATATGCCTGAACATTTGAGTGATTCTGTGTGTGTTTTCTCTGTAGATTCCTGTGTTAGTGACTTCCTTCTCACACACCAAGTCTTCACGCCATCTGCACAGCTCTGCCCTGCCCTTCAGCATCAATATCCATTCACGTCTTCTGTTTAGGTTTATCCTAATTATCCTCCACTGGTTCTGACTACTCTTCACAGCTCTCAGAGTCTTGGCCTACAGCCTGTTCATGGGTCTGTTCATCGTGCAGCACAAATATGACTTAAACTTGTGATTGAACTGTGTTTTCGAGCAACATGATTTGTACGTGAATGGCTCCTTGGAGCCAAAATGAAATTAGTTCATCCTTAACCCCTGCTGCACCTACCACGCTGAGCCCTCAGAAGGCTCTGAGCTGGAAAAGGCCGCCTACACTCTCAACACCAAGCAGAAGATTGTGAAACTTGTGGGTCAGTGGGTGGCGCTCTGCGGCCCACTGCTGAAGGAGGACCCCGTGGCCTTCCAGTTCCTGGAGGTGTGTTTAGAAGTTTATAAGTTAATTTTAGTTTAGCCTTTAGTGAGTGCATTACACTGGTAACTACACCGTCATGGCATTGAATGCTGCTACTTCTAAGCCTAATGTTAAGCAGAGGTTAAGCTTTTTTGGTTTGTTAATTTAATCTTGATAAGTCATTTAAAGATACCGATTATATAAGAGTTAATGTGACACGTTTTATGCCATCTCTTGTCCAACTCAGCATAAAAATCTAGCACTTTTACAAACGGCGACTCTAAATGTGGGATTTTTGAGCT
>JBBIGA010000132.1:771130-781249 GCA_037576975.1 Alestes dentex | reverse complement strand
TATGAGACATCGGTTTCCTATTTTAAAGTGCATTCTTGTCCCTATTTCTCATGCCTTTTTCAGATTCTGACCAGTCCTTGACGTTACGCAGCGTTGCCAACATAAGACACTACATCCAGAACCTCAAAGTCATTGACAATCAGAAGAAACTGACTCAGCTTTCCAGAGCCTTAGAGCACTGAAGTTCAAACCTACTTGTTCTTCCACCATAATGGAAGAGGACCTCAATTCAGTTTCACTTTTTTTGGCCATGATAACCACAAGCGTGGTTGATCGATTAGAAGAGACTCACCCAGGCAGGACCAGACTGTTTACCCTGAAAATTTGAGCTCTAAGAAGGCATTTATGTCAATATGAGTGTGGAGCTAACTGACCTCTGATGTCTTAACAGAAATGTCCTCTGCTTTGACAGCTGCACTTATGTATCTAGCTGCATGTATCTTAACTGACCCATTGTACCAGTGGCATTAGCTCTTGTAAAGGAGGCTGCAGTATATTGACAAATCCTAACTTCACTCCAAGAGGCCAATGAAATTGTACAGACTTTAACACCTGCTGTAGACTGTTTAAGTACTATGAAAATAGAGAGGATTTTGTAGAGTATGATAAAGTATCAAATGTATTTCATATAAAATGTATAATTTTATTTTTGCTAAATAAATTATTGAGATATTGTTTATAAGAATGTTTCTGAACATTAAAAACACATATTGCAACATTTGCAATCATGCTAAATACTCCAGTACTTTTACCACAAAGAACAACACTGCTTATACAAAAAAAAAGGGATGATTTATTTGAATTCTCCCCAATATGGGGCGAGCTACCTTTGTCAAATCAGAGTTTCCGCTGAAAATTAAAAATTCTCCTTGCCAAATTATATTTACAACTTTAAAAAAAAAATCAAGAGAAAAACAATATGGGACAAGGGGGGTAGATATAACCAGTGCTCCCTCCCTTAAAAAAAAAAAATCTGGAGGTATAAATAAATGTTTAAAACAGAATGAGAACAAATCAACTCAAATATTCAAAAGAGTTCCAAATCACTGTAAGGCACGGTACTTCTCTAAAACATCTTATTCAGACAAAACCACCAAAGACTGTCAGTCAAGACATGACATACTACTCACAAATACACAGCATCTTAACCATTTTACATCTTGCTCAACCAGTGGTGAGAGAGAATGGTGTCCATTGTCATTTGCTGAGACCAAAAGCCGTGAAGGCTCAAACTAATTTTGTGATCTATAAAGTGAGGGGCTTTTTCAATGTTTTGATATTTGATTTTTACAAATGACAGCCGCTACAAAATCTCCTCTCAATAATCTGTTCCTGATGGGCAATACTCAACCTAGTTCAACAGGTTGTTGTCTGTATGGAAACATTACTAAGAGTAAAAGTATTAATATACACAGTGACAAAAGGCAAAGGCAAAAATACAATAAGTTGAAAAGAAGAAACAACAACAGTATTGCACTTTACGTACAGATCCTAAGCCTTTCCCTATGCCCAGTAGTTTCCCCTAAATGCAATTTCTCTGTCCCTGAGCAACCACTTTGGCACCAGGCTCCATTCTGACATACAGGAGCATTAGCATGCTTTGCTAACTTCGCATGTTTGCACGAGCGTGCTCGACAAGGGAAGACCACTGGGCAGAACCCTCTTTCTCTCTCACATCAACAGATACATACACATTTACACATGTAATCACAAAACCACTCTCTTCAAAATAAAGGTTCCAGAAAGAGTTCTTTGAGCCAAGAACCACTTTTGTGTGTCTAAAAACCTCTCGGTGGAAGAACCAGTTTTTGTAAATGATGTACAAGTGTGAAGCCCCATTAATGTAACCCCCCCCCCCTTTTCCTAGAACTATACTTCCTGACTGATCACCACTTAGGAACCTTTATTTTAAGGCTGTACACACACTAGACAAAAATACACAAACAAAACATGACCTGTAATGGTATGTTTAACATTCAGTCCCTTGGTGAGACTGTTGCCTTGGACTGGAATTGTCCCTGGTTTGTGTGTAAACCACTCATTTGACCGGTGTGCCAGCTATTACACTTCGAGACCACCCCAATCCAACTTATACAGCGGCTTTCCGGCACTGTGTACGCTCCTCCAGCACAGACAGGAAGGCTTCCACATAGACAGCCAGCCATGGCTCCCACTCTCCGCTGGAAGGTCCAGCCCCAGCAGCTGGCCTTGCCCTGCTGTGTGTGGAGGGCTGGAGAGTGTTCGGTATATATCGGCAAAGCACAGCTCTGCTTCAAGGCAATTCGCAAAGGTTTCACAGGCTTGGCGTGATCCAGTCATGTCCCGGTTGACTTGTTAAACTCGGACAATCAGCAGGGCGTGGACGGTCATACTCGGAGAACATTTTTTTCTTCCCTGATTGGGTTTCTGAGTTCCTGTGAGCGTGACACACCTGAACTGAGCACTGCTGTTCCATCTTATCACCTGAGACAGACACCAACTTGGTATTTTTTTGGAGATACAGAGCAAAGAAACCAAAAAAAGACCTCCCAGTTCCTCTGAAACCTTCCGTCTATGATGAAAGACAAGCTGTGATGAAAGGCAAACAGAACAATATAAAAGGACACGGCAAAAAGTAAAAGTGAAAGTGATGAGGTCTTGCATGTGTGCTCATTTTACCTCATCATCAGGTAAATATGCATAAAATAAACAACTGCGTGAAAGTCTTTGGCTGTGTGTAAAATACTGCATTAAAACTCCCTAAATAATTAACAGGGGGCCTTATAACCATGTTACTATTTAAAGGGAGTGAACAAAACTTACTAGCACCAAAAAACTGTGAGAGAAACTGCAAACTGTTAACATTGCATTTGAGTGCAGGGAGGAGAAAAAAAAAAAGATTCTTCCTTAAGTAGAACATCCTGGACTTCAGTCCAGCTCTTCTCTTCCCTGGTCCTTCACTTTGGTTTAACCTACCCCTAAATATTGCTGAGTGTCCAGCTACTATTGGTGAACGATCCAAACCCACAGCAAAAACAAAAGACAACAAAAAAGAACATTTTAAAAAGACATTCATTTGGTTTTGAGTCTTTAGGGTCTTTCCATCCAGTGCAGTGCAATGGAGATCCAGTGGTCTTTCCTCCTTCCTCTTCTACTGCAGTCTGGTCTTCTTTACACAGCAAGTCATCTTTCTGTTTAAATGGCTACTCATATATTCTTTGGTTTTCCTCAATAAATAGACCCAGGCCTGCTTAGGCCTCAGACGCAGCCTGAGGTTTCAGCTGGGCCTTCTCCATTGCAGTGCCGGGGGGGGTTCTCTTGAAGAATCCAAGCTAAATGAAGGAGAGAATAAGGAAAAAGCTTAAAGTAAACATCAAATTTCCAGATCGTTTCTTTCTGTACTTTGAAGTAAACAGCTGTGGCCAGAATAACTAGCTCACAGAAAGACCACATACTGTCATAAATATGCCAGCCATATTATACGTAATCGCTATCCTACTTCATGGTGTACTCACCTTGTAAAGAACATAGATGAGCAATGCTAGCAGCAGAAGTCCAGCCAGTATAGCCAGAATGATGATCCATAAGGGCACATCATACTGATTGTCAGTTTTATTCCACACCACAGGGGTGACCACCTGAAAAGATAGCAGAACATTTACATTATGTTCAATACACTACACAAAAAATTAGCAAGTGCACTGAATGCTAAGTAATTACTTTTGCTTACCTTTTTAGCTCCACTTGGATTCTCCTTGGGTAAAATATCATACGGCATCTTTTCCACCTTGAAACTAGCCAAGCACTCCAGAATGAAATTCTTATACTTCTTCTGCAAGGAAATGAAAAGAAAAAAAGTCACATACCTCTAAATCTGGTTAGGACACACACCAACCATTTTAGTCATTTACATTTCCAATACTGGCCCCGCAACCTTAATTATCTACCAATCTGACTTTTTCCCTCTCTTCAACAAGTAAATAGTTGACAGGACATTCGTCCGGATGCACTTTGAATCCGAAATAGCTCACTACTTCCTCTGTAATGCAGTCTGTAAGTTAGAAAAATTAGAGTTACCACAGACATACAGTGCACAACTTGTCAAGTTAGACTCTCCAACGGCTCTTTGTTGAACAGATTATGTACTTGGGTGCAGGAGCCTGTGTTTTTATTTGAGACACAGCCTTGCTTTTCATCTATGACATTCAGGTCCTGACAAATCTATCGTACGTTGCTCAAAGTTTAGTTAAAGATTTACATTATAGTTCCTTTTTTCTGATATCCAGTGTAGTGGTTTTAATAGCACCGACACTGATATGGAGTATCGCAGTGTTATTGCTTATTACTCTGGTGAGCAGTTTTTAAAAGACCAGGCAGTAAAAATGGACTAATATGAACAATAAGAACAATAAAAAAAAATGGTACTGCCTATCAAAGACTTTTGACTTAAAAAAAAAAAGAAAGAAAAAAAAAAGGAAAGTTAGGTTCAGAGGGACGAGAGAGGGACTACCTGAAGTCAGCAAAAGCAGCAGGGTGCTGCCTTAGAGGAGGTGGGTGTGGCAGGAAAAGAGACAGAGAGGAAAAGGGTAGAGTGAGGACACTCTGGATGGTACATCACTGCTGAACTTAATAAGGTTTCTGACTTCTCTCACAAACCCAAACTGAACATCAGAACACCTTTGCCGTTGTAAAAGAGGCCAAAATCTAAACATATTGTCATGAAAATCGTCAGCTGACAACTGCAGATTGAAAAAAAAATTACACTCTTTTATAATCAGGTAATCAAGTTAATTCTACGAAATGTGCCAGCTGTAGCGACGCCTAGGACCCCCGAAAGTAAAAAACACTTGCAATTCCACTATGGGACACAAGGTGGTAGCACTGATTTATTTTTGTACTATGTATGGCTGGCTTCAGTTCTCACAAAATCCCTGGGACATTCCAATCCTATGAGAACTCTGCACTAGCAGTTAATGATTTTTCAATGCACTTACATACGTTTTGTTATGAGGTCATGTTGCAGGGAGCATGTAAGGCCCTACTCAAAAGACCTCCTGTTCAGAGATGTAGTCTGAGTCCATGTTTCTCTCTCTGCCCTCTCTCCCCTCTCTCTCTCTCTCTTCTCCCTCTCTCTCTTCTCCCTCTCTCTCTTCTCCCTCTCTCTCTTCTCCCTCTCTCTCTTCTCCCTCTCCCTCACACACACACACACATTCATAATACTGAATCCTAGCAGGCAAAATACTAGGGCTCCATATGAACTCTAACATTCAGTCAAAGCAATCATGAGGCTGATCTTGAGTGGTCAGCCATTTCAGAATTTTAGAATCTGAAATGTGGCAGACGAATGGCTTTCGCATGGACAGAGGCCACCCACGGTACAATATTTGACAACAGCAGAAATTGTAATGATCATAAGCTTAAGGACGAAAACTTACCGCAATGAATGTTTCGGCCCAAAGACGGGAGTGCACTTCCAGAATGGCACTGGTTCCTTTATCCAGCACACCCACACTGCACTGCAGGGTCCAGCACTCAACACTGGAGCAGGACTAACCCATATACAGTCAAAATGGAAAGAGAAGGAGTGGAAATGTGGGGTTACAAAGACTGAAATTCAGGGCATGATTCATGGCAGTAATGATAAAGATGAATGGGTTTTTCCCCCTAGTCTGCTCTTGAGACAGGAGTTCTTTCATTGCTATGTTTATTCTCATTTTGAGCAACAGTTCTGTAAAAGCAGGCCCATAAAATCTGTGTTCATTACATAGATCAGGGTCATGAGCAAAGATTATTCCTGGCAGGAACGATCAACGATAGTGCAAGCGCAACCATTTTTCAAGATTTTCCCCAGCAAACCAAGCTCATTAAAAACCATTAATTAAAAAGGCAAGAGTAAATATGTCAAAGAGGAGTCAGCTGAAGGGAGAGGGAAGGAACCATGAGACTGATGATAGCATTACAGGCCAAGAGCAGTGACAAAAGGCTCAATGTTAGGCTCCTTGCACAAGGGCTGCTTCAAATTAGCTCAAGTCACAGGACTATAAAACGCTGGCTGCAGTTGCTGCTAGTCAAATTATGGACCCACCACTGAACTCCCACCAAGCTTTTACAAGTTTGCCCAATCCCCCTCTTTTCATTGCATCCTCATAATGTGAGGTCGATTCGATCACAGTGCCGAGAAGATTTTACTGACAGCCTTGTCCAGGTTGCATCATAGTGATTCTGAAAAGGCACTCCAACCACTGTCCCAAAGGGCAAACCTATACAAGTAGGGCAAAGGAGAAAGAACTGGACCATATCCTCTCAACTGAGTGGTGGCCCCAGGCACAGAAACAGGCCGTGTTGTACTGTTCCTAAATGGCCTTCTTGATGCCTTAACTCACATTCAGGGCGTACAGAAATGAACGAAGATAGGTATAATAAGGAAGAACAGAAAACCTCTCCCCTAAAATACTATGAAACAAGAAAGTTCTGAGTAGTATGTAATTTGGGCAATAAAATTGACTGATTTTCAGATGTGTCAAGTTTCTAGAGTAAGATTTGTGAATTTAGGAAAACTGAAAATTGAGTGCTGACAAACATTTGACAACGCAAAAACATAGCAGTCAGTGAAGCACCCTTCAGCTAAAAATACTTTGTCGGTTTCGTTATAACCATCAACTTGTGAATCGGTATTATCGCTATTTAAATTTTTAGCTCCTTGGAATCATATCGGTGACATTTGCCAATTAGTCAGGCTCTACTGTGCAGGTACTTACAAAAGGGGAGACAAAAACAAAATCTTACCCATATACAGTGTACTTGTAATTACATTCTTTCCTTGGACTTAGCTGGAAATATGCTGTTGGGAGGTATCTGAGGATCCTAATTTGGCACCATGCAAGATTCTCTGAGCCAAGATCCCTATTAATCACCTCATCCCAGTCAATAAATGCCAAACCTGGGTCTAAGCCCTCGCTTAGCTTTTACTGACAGTTAACTGATGCCTCCCAGGCTCCCTTAGAATCAGTAACAGAAACGCAAGAAGCACAGGAATAATGGACAATTGAAGATTGTGTCGTCAAGTGAGGGATGATAAATGAAGGCACTTGAGCATGACAGGCAGCAAGACAAAGCCTTCAGTGATTCAGTGAGATTCAGAGGGATGAGAGGTCTACCTGAAGTCAGCAAAAGCAGCAGGCTGCTGCCTGAGAGGCAGTGGGTGTGGCAGGTAAAGAGACAGAGAGGAAAAGGGTAGAGTGAGGACACCCTGGATGGTACATCACTGCTGAACTTAATGAGGTTACTGACGTATCTCACAGACCCAAACTGAGCCATCAGAACGCCTTTTCAAGTTGGCCAGTCAGCCGGAGCAGATCTTTGACCCTTAAAAACCCGATTCAGTTCATTACATTAGTTAATAGCCTAGTCTTATGGGTTCACTTAGAGGTGGCTTCTATGTGGGCAGTTCCCTCAGATGCTTACCCTAAACACCTGTGACTGCACAGTAGAGGAACAACATACTCCATGCATAGGATTCTCACCAAGAGAACATGCCAGAGTCTAATCTCCATCTGCTGCAGCTGTACCAGCTGTACAATCCATGAGAATTTTTTGATTCCTTGTACTTAGAAAAAAAAACCCTGAAAATCTACCAATGCAAAACATTATGGAAGCCAGCAGGAAGGTGATTTAATATGAGGAAACTGGGGAAAAAACCTATTTAATTACATTCAAATGGCATATTTTGGTTTCCTAAAATAATTTAACACATTCTGAGGTAAATTTAGGTCATAAAGTGCATTAAAATCTTTTCTTTGGAAGGCATGTGTACTCGTTTTCACTTAGAGAACCAACAAAACATTTGACCAGGGGCCCTCAAACTTAATAACTGTACATAATAAGGCTGCAATTTAATAGTTGAAATGTTTTTTTGCCCCTCGTTTCTATTCTTCATCTTGTTTTACTGTGTATGATTTATATGCATAAGATCTCACCAGGTTCGTCAGTTCTGCCAGCTCTCCCTTGTGTATTTCCCGCTTTTCAATGTGGTGCTTCTGGTTTAGTAAGGGAGGCTTCTCTGTGGATGACTTCTGAAGCTGAAAAAGTACAGAAAAAAAAAGAGAGAGCAGGAAGGGAAAAAGAGAGAACATTAAGTGGAAATTCACCACCCATCTGAGTAATCAAGACACTGACCTCACTGCTAACTGAGTTCCACCCATTGCCTCAATATGGACAGCAGTGAAAGGGAGGAACTCCCACATGTAGCCTCTCTGAGGAGTATTACCAAACTTTTTCAAGCTTCTTTCCACTACAGCAATATTATACACACTTCAAAACCAGACACCAAATCCCAAATACAGACTCCATAAGATAATAAACTAATACATCCTTTACAAAGAAGAGTTTTGCTTTTTTCCAGATGCTACAGTTTTCAGTTTTCCTAGGTGAGTGACCACAATGAAGAGTTCACCCAAGCATGAAGCCCATCAAAAGAAGCAGAGCCGCTGAGACAGAATGAATCTTACAGCACAGTGATGGGACTTAGACGAAGCAGATGTTTAAATAGGTACAGAAGTGGTACCCCAAATAGATGACTGTTTATCCATACAGAACCATGGTGGGGCTGGGTCATATTAAAGTGCCACAGGAGGATCAAAGCATGGTTCACTGTCCTTGGTGGGTGTGTAGGGGGAACAGAGTGGGAGGTGCTGCAAGCTGTAGTTTAGCTTTAGTACATACATTTCTGAAATATGTGTATGGGCGTGTGTTTGCGATTGAAGATGTCCCACAAGTTTTGATTCACTTACTCATTAACGGACTCTTCTTCGGAGCACATCTGAAGTGTGCTCAGCGGTCACTCATCTCATATAAACCCTGCTTATGTATGAATGTGTGCATGCATGCATACATACATACATAATGCAGCTACGGATGTGTCAGTAACAGTATAAAACGTACTGGCACACTAGCAGTTCACTGCTTTACTCCATTCTCTATATGACCCTCAATGAAATTTGTAGATCATTTTACTGGTTGATTCAGACTGAGTAAAGTATTTGTGTAGTTTCCCCCAAATTATCAGAGATGACAAAAAAAAACACAGCAGATATTACTCAGCAGGTACCACACTCAGTAGCAATAACACGGTGCATTACATTACCTTATGTGTGATGTCTATTCGAAAAGGACTACTATTCCTGATTTAGGGTTGGGTTAGCATATAATTATTATATGTATAATATATATTATATGTATATATGTACAAAAACATATTATTACTCATCTGATATATAGGCCAGAGTTGCTTACCTTCAGGTTCATTGGATTGACTACCTTGTGCGTGGTGCAGTTGACAGGCCCTTTAGTGGTGACCACCAGTGGGTACATGAACTTATGACCATGCAGCCTCATAGGACACTTGAGCTGGAGGAGTGTGTGACTAATACGGCTAGGACCATTATTCACCAACTGCAGGGGTTATGCGACAGAGAGAGACAGAGAGAGAGAGAGAGACAGAGAGAGAGAGAGAGAGACAGGGAGAGAGACAGGGAGGCAGAGACAGAGAGAGTGAGAATGCATTCAAGGGGTTAATGCTAAAATTTGGCAGAAGATTACATGTTTATAAAACGACGGTGGCTGCACTGCACATAGTTACAAAACACCAACAAAGATTTGTGCTTGCATTTTGTTTCTAAGGAGACTACTCAAGTGTTTTTTGAAATGTCAGTCTATACACTGCAAGATGATGATTTAGCATCTTATTCTGCTTAAGTTCAGTGAAGCTCATGAGGTCACCATCCATAGAAACCTCCATGCTGGCTGAAATGTTTCCCCAACTTTGGAGCCATGGACAGAGGAATCTTCTCTATAAAGAAGGATGACGGGCCTCTCTGGGCCCCAGGCTGGCTGCGGGACACAGCGGGAGTTTGTACCTCATAGATGTGCTTCACTGGAGGCCCAACTTCCTGCTCCATGGCCACACTCTTGATCACTCTCCAGTTCGGAAGTGGGAAGAAGACCTTATCAGGTCGGGACACACTTTACGAGGGTGGGGGTGAGAGAAAGAGGGAGCGGGAGAGAGAGAGAGAGAGGGGTGGGTTGAAAGAGAGGGTGGAGAGTGGGGGTGAGAGAGAGAGAGAGAGACAGAGAGAGAGAGAG
>JBBIGA010000132.1:758349-768651 GCA_037576975.1 Alestes dentex | reverse complement strand
AGAGAGAGAGAGAGAGAGAGAGAGGACGAGAGAGTGGGGGTGAGAGAGAAAGAGAAAGAGAGAGAGAGAGAAATGAGTAAGCACTGGAGAGAACTTTCCATCAAACATTCCAAAACAGTAAAGAGTAAGAAACAAATTGTTCCTGCAGTGCTAACTTACCCCTGTAAAAGAACATCGGCCTTCACCACCACCTCCAACTTGTAGGGAACAACCTCACTCTGGGAGTTATTCTCATTTTTGCTGTAAACAGTGACAGCACAGAGAGGAAGAGACAAAGAAAAAGGGGCGTGAAGGTGAGGAAAAAAACAGAAAAGTGGTGTGTGAGAAAGGAAATGAAAGAAGAAAAAGATAGAAAGAAAAGAGGTATGTTAGTAAGGAGCGAAAAAAGACAGACAGACATGCGCCAGGGACGGAGAAAGACCAATAAAGAACAAAAGAGAGTCAATAAAATGAACATGAGCATTCATATATACATTCATATATGGTATTCATATACAAAGTTTTACAAACTCCTGCAAGCGTGAAAGACTGGTCGTGTGTGTGTGTGTGTGTGTGTGTGTGTGTGTGTGTGTGTGTGTGTGTGTGTGTTTCTTACCTGCGAATCTGTAAGTCAAACTGCACCATCTTCTGCGTGTCCTCCAGTCGAGGCACTGTGAACCGCAGGCCTGCCCACAGCTATAAGAGAAAAACATTAAAAAGTTGGCTCTGGTAGAGACTGACGTAAGTGTCAGCGGTATAACCTCTCACTGCATCTTACGGTAGGCCACAGTCCTAAAGGCTGACCTAAGGCCAGTGTAATACCCAACAGAACCTGAAATTATTTTAGCAGGTTCACTGATTCACAGGCAGCTACTCCACACCTGCACAGAAGTTCCTGTCTCCCCACTCACGGCAAAAATCACAAACCATATGGGCACCTCAGATTTTAACTGTGTGCAAAAGGAGGTGGTCCGACTTCTCATTTAACATTATTCAATACTGGTATAGCCTGTAAATAATTGTAAAGAATCATGCAACTGTTTTGGTGGTCTCCTTTCTAGCACTAAAAATAACCTTCATTTTAACAGATTTCAATAAAGATTGCCTGACACAGACAAAACAGTACTGAAGTGTAATGTGATTTCAATGTAATGACGTCAAACCAAAAGGCAAAAGTACTTGACATGTCTGAGAGCACAATGGCGTGACGCAGTTAATATAGGCACCCAAGTTACAGTCTTATTTTACAACGCCATTAAGAGACACAGCTCCATGTACCTCTCTGTGCAGAGCCATTAGGGGAAGTCCAAGCCATAGGGGAGCAGAGCCAAAACAGCTATCACTTCATGCTTCCTTGATAGGAACATTTAGCCGCCCCCCCACCCCAAAATGTGGGCAGACACAATGTTGGTAGTCAGCCTGATCAGGCTCCTCTTAAAATACACATCTGACTAATTCAGCTAAATTAGGTCAGGGCAGGACTACTGGTATAGATTCTTTAATTAAATAAAATAAGTTGGTCTTTAAAAGGTTAAAATGGTTATCTTTACTAAGCATATGCAAGTGTAAAGTGTCAATGTCATACATAAACACATCACAGCACATAGTGTGAAATTCTCTCTCTGCATTTAACCCCTTCACCAAGTGAAGCAGTGGGCAGCCAAAAACACAGCACCCAGGGAGCAGCGTGTGGGGGCTCAGTGGTGCCACTAGCAGTCCTGGGATTCAAACCCACAACCTTCTGATCGTAGGGGCAACTCCCTGACCACCAGCTGTCCAAAATCCTCAATATAAAAGTAAACAACACATACACAGTGAGAATACTGAAGTACAAAGGTATTGAGAGTCCACTTACGTTGGTGCCAGACTTCATGGGATTTCCTAGGTCACAGCTGAGATATCGTGTTTTGTTCTCCGTCTCATAGCTACAGGTCAGCTGAGCCAGGCTCTGCAGAAAGACAAGCCATGGCAGGTGAGTAACTACTGCCAAGTTCCTCCCAGAGTTGCTGAATGCTAAACGTTATAGTAACATTTGTTAGGGCTTGCTTGAATACTCAAAATTAAACTTGAAAATATTTATATTTTATAATTAACCCTTATTTGAAGTACTTTCATTACAACAGTTCTAAGTACAATAGAGTCGCAATAGTTGCCTTTCGTTCAAGAATGCCTTTCCTGAACCATTAAGATCATAACATTAACCAATTTGAATTATTTTATCACCTGCAATCTGTGTTCCCCTCCTCATGCACTTAGTCTTGGTATTCTAAGAGGAGGTGACATGGATGCCTGACATTTTTTTTTACCATTTAGCAGCAATTACTAAGTGGCTTGGAAAACAGAAGACATGTCAGAAAAATACATTCAGATTTGAATATTAATGTAACAAACAAATACTCAAGCATTCAAATAATTTTATATAATTTACTGCAAGAGTGTATTTTATGACTATGAGTGTTAAGCCCCTTGATGAGACAAAGCAGATGATCAGGCTGAATCCAAAAAATTATACATATATGCCCCTATACACAAACACACACAGATGTATTGATATATATTGGATATTGTGACTTTTATATGCCATAATGTCCTGCCCTGTGCCTAGCTGTGGTACAGACAGCACCTGTCTATTGTGTCCCCATAAGTCACCTCATTATTACGGGCAATTCCACTGTAGTCCGCCTCTGGAGGTAGCACCACATACAGCTCGGCTTCATAAGCCCCGCCTCCATCGTTCCGGGCATTGAAGGTCAGGGTCAGCGAGTTGTCATCACCCATGTACACCTCTTTCCTGTCCCTGTGCACCCCAAAACAGAAAGCAAAAATAAAACTTTGAAAAATGGCTGTCAGTTTTTTGCAGAAAAGGTCACAGTCTGCACTGTGAATCTGAAGAAGTTCAAAGAAAAACATTTTTAAACCCTGACAGTTGACGGGTTTGTATAATGATAGTTATTTAATGATAGGGCTTCAATTCCTCATTCTCATAATTACATAATTTACATGGTAGTTTCATAATAGGAACCAAACCATTCACAGTAACTGAGTAACAGTTTTCAAGATTAATAATTGTAATGAACAGTAATGATGCAATTTTATGTGTTAATTGAGAAAAGGCAACAACAAAAAGGTTTTTCAAAAATAAGACGTGCTGTTGTGTCGAGAACAGAGCAGATGATCCCTCCAGAGTGCTTTCTGATTTAGACATGACCCAAATACTGTATCAGCAGATACATACAACTTCCAGAAAGCTCCTCTTCGTTTTCCCCCCACCACTGTAGTAATAAAATCATACAGACACTGGAGCAGAGACCAAAGTTGTAAAACATCACCTCCTCTAGTGCTCTCCGCTATTCTTTCCCCATACTTCCCCATTTTCTTTTTCCTGTTTTTTCTCCCCTGCTCCAAGTACAATGAAAAATTCCATACGAGGGCCACACAGACGCTTCCAATTACTGCTTGGCCTCATAAAGCTGCGCTGAAGCAAAATTCAAACATCGGCACTACACTAGTGGGGGGCTGTAAGCTGTGAGAGCTCCAACGGCCACTTTCAGAACATCACCCTTCAGACTACACATCGCAGGTCAGTGTCATTTCCCAGTGTGAGTAGTGTGATATTTCACTGCATTCAACGAACTGGCATTTTAAATATTTATACTGATTATCTGTCATTGAATAATTACACATAATAATCACTATAAATAAGTAAGTATTAAAATGGTCAAATGTCATTACAGCACACCCAACAGGCCACTGAAGACATGTGAAGGTTATTAAAAATTTTTGTTCTCACAGTAACTAAATAAAGAATCTGGCACTTTTAGTTAATTTCAGATGTGTGTGCTAGTTTGTGTGCTAGTTTGTGTTATGGTGACATGTTGTGCTCCAGTCAACATTTACCATGATTTCAAACCATTTTTATTCCACAAAATACATTAAGCAGTGGCTATTAAAACAGACTTAATATAAGCAACATGCTGACATCAACATTACTGTACTCAACTTGTAGCATCCATTTTATCTAATCAAATTCATTTGTTACGCTTCAAAGTTTATTTGTTATGCTTTTTACTACTGCCACTTCATAATGCCAGTGGATATACATTCTCACAGCTTGTGTAAAGCAGTGACAATAAAGTTCTGCTGGTGAAGACCAAGAGACACATGGAAACAATTTCAAGTGTCAGCAGAGTGAAGAAAGCCTGGCTGAACATCCTAAACCTGGAGCTAAGAGACAGCGGTGTTGTAGGTTACATGTCTTGGCAGAGATTACGGACAGGACTCCAAAACTGGCCATGTTCTCCAAAACGTCTCCGTAGAAATCCCTCCGGACCCACTGTCTCCTCTTTTGCTTTTCTCTAAATTCATTCAGAATCCCTTCATAGCTCAATATCCATGCTTTTGGGATGACAATAATATAAACTAATAGAAAGGTTGACAGGTTGTCAGTATGGCTGTTATTATTTCTCAGTTTAAAAAAAATATATTATTTATCTTCTTAATGACCTGCGACATTTAGTTGATGTTTGCCTGGGGCTAAATGAAAATGTAAATATTTGTCCAAAAATGAGAGAACAAGGGAGTCCGTGCTGTTATTTTAGTGAAAATAACACCACAGATCTATAAAATCAAAGTGGGGCTGAATGTGCATGGGCGAAGGGGCTGTGGGATATCTCCAGCAAAGGCCACTCCCTGAATTTTCCAAACCCCACTCTTTCTTTTGCTCAGTGGTTTTTCCACAGAATCCAGTAGCCAGTCCTAGCACCTGTAGCACAGCTCCTATTACAGCTTCATGTTAAGCGCTTTATGCGTATGTGCGTGTGTGTGTTTTGGTAGCTTATCCCATGATTCTAGCTCACTTGTTGGGCTGATGTTTTACATGTGTCTGTGAAGTCAAACACTAGTTTAGCAGTTTAGCCAACTGCATAAATTTGCTCCAAACAAATTCCCCAGCATGTGCAACATTTCTGTTTTCTTTGCTAAATGACTTACCCCTTCACAGACAGTTTTAGGTCAGGGACACAGATGTTGTCCTCTCCACAGTCTAGTAAGATCTGGGCCTGGACACAAGTGTGACAGGAAAAACAGCGTTAGGGAAAAAAACACTACAGGTATTAAGCAAAGGAAGTGCTTAATCCAGGCACGGAGATATGATAAAGTGGCTTTTTGTTTACCTTTAAATTGGTTCAGCATGACCTGTATATCTGTAGTCCTGTTACTTCTACAATCCATCAAACTCACCTTTTATCATTCTACAACCCAGAAACCTCTTAAAAATGCTGATTAAACTAAACATCCAGTAGAAAATAAACCAGTTTACTGTAATCTATTATATAGGGTCCACAAGCAGTCAAGAGGTGTTCTAAGCAAATGCAAATGAAACTAAACAGTTACAGAAACCTTTTATAAACCACAAGGTGTGAACGACGTAACATAAATGTATCTGTTATAATACCAACAAGCTGTGTGTGGTTTTTTTTTTTTTGCGTGGTCAGTCTGTCCAATAGGTACAATAGTAAAATTCACAAACACAATATGACAATAGTAAAATTCTGCAGTCACCAGATGGGATGAGCACTCATACATGAACACTGTAATAGTAAATAATGCTTAATTACTTCTAGAACAGTGAACCACAACACCTGCAACAGCTATCAGTGTATAGAAACAACGGCTGGGACCAATGATCAAAAATTACTGAAAACACCCCTGAAATCACTTGGTGCAGCCATTTTAGTAACTGCGTAAACCACATAGTAACAAGTAGCTGATTTTTCACCACTTCATTTATCCTTACCCAATGAATTACAACAATATTAACAAAAGTAATTATCATTGAACTTCCTTCAAATACTGCTTTAGTGCTTTGCTGGTCTATTTTTTCAGTTTGCTCTCAAATAGTGATATGTCCCTTCAAGTTTTGTGACGTTATCCTTCACCCTTCGTTAACAGGCTTGAGCCACAGGGACAGATCAGCTGGAGAGGTAAGAGAATGTAAGGCTATAGTTTGCATGTGTGTCTGTGTGCGCGCGTGTGTGTGTCTGTAACAGGTCAGAATGTGTCTGTCTGGCCTGTGCCTTGAAGGACACGGACCTGCGATACGTCCCACTGAATAACTATCTTACAAAAACCACAAACCACATCAGAGCTTGCTACCATGAACCACATGCAGGCCGCACAAGACGCCACCCAGCCCACCACACACACACACACACACACACACACACACATATATATACATATACACATACACACTTCCCCGTCATAAAAAAGGAGAGGGAGGAAATAAAGAACCTTCAGAATGGAGCCATGTGCAATGCCACAAGCTTAAGGGAAAGCCCTGACATGGTTAATTGCTTCCGCATGATGCTGTGACTACAGCGTATGGAGGGATGATGTGATGACGATGAGGATAAGAAATAGAAGAAGGAGATTAGAAAGAGTACTGTGCTCTCCCTGTAATCAGGCCTTACTAGGCCCTAATTAAAGTCATGGAGGGAGGCCGCCTACTCCACAACTTACTAAAGCAGCCTGTTGGCCTGCTCCCAAACTCTCCTCTCCCAAACGCTATTTACGTTAGTTACAGCAACTAAACAACAACACGCGCATATGTTAATAACACAGGTCCAGAATCATCCCATATCAAAGGAAGCTGATTCACATCCAAAACGCACTATAGTTTCTAAAGACCGAGAAGCATCACTTAAAATCCGCATTGCTTTTCTTGTTTAGGAGTGTCATAAACATCCAACGGCACTCATCACAATCACAATTCAAGCAGAAAAATCCCAGACAATGACAAAAGGCATTGATAAAGCTTTGCCATCGAATGATGTTTAGAAAATGTTTCAACTACGTTGTTAAAAAAAAAAAAGAGAGAGACAGAAGATGCAGTAAAAAAGACAGAAGATAATTTTTTTGGGTAAATGCAGAAGTCACTGTTAAACACTCTCTACTGCACATTAGTTTCAAGACACTCTCACAACTGGAAATTAATGTTTACAAGAAACAGATTTTAAAACAAAAAGTACATTTTGAGGAAAGTCTGGGTCCATGTACAGCTAACTACTGGAATATCGTACAAGACATGGGGAGCCTGTATATAAAGAGCACCGTCGTTAATCTATTATTGCACTATGAGCCATTAGCAGTGAAAAAAGACTGCACTGGCAGAGAAGCACTGGTGATCTCTCTTATTAGCAGAGTGCAAGATGGTCATTTGAACACAGACGCTTTTCATGTTGGATACAATGTCAGGAAATCGCCTCTGTCAGAACAAGACCTTTTATTCTCACTTTAATTGTTTTTATTTTTTAACAAATGTGAAATCATCAGCTGTCCTTTGTACTGTGGTAAAACCTTATGATGCACAGACCAATGGGATCTGAGATTAATTTAGAAGCTAATAACAGTTGAAGTACTAGAGGATGACCAACAAAAACTGAGCAGCATCAAATTATCTACAAACGTACATCTACAAGGTAAACCTATAGGTTAGACGGGTCTAACAGAGTGGACAGTAAGTCGCCAGAGCATTTAAAACTCCAGCAGCACTGCTGTGTGTGATTCACGCAGCGTAGCGTAAGTAAACAAACATTCCACTACCAACACACACACACACACACACGTTCTATACTGCAGGTATGACAAGGTTCCACTTCTGTCCCTTTGCATGTTTATTTAGGACCATTGCCACTCTGGATAATCACAAGGACAATGCGCTTGACATCCTGGCTTTTGCCTGCTGTAGCTGGTGATCAGTTGCAGAGACTAAGTCTCAGTTCCAACAAAAATAGATTCCAAATATAGACTGCATCTGATATAGACTACATTTTGTCTTTAATTAAAAAAAAAAAAATCACCATCTCTAAACAATTCTGAAGCACACTGAAAACCAAGGAATAAAGTTGAGATTAGGTTGGGTCTTTCACTGCCGACCATATGGTGCACAGCGTCAGTAAAAGCTGCCACATGTCAAACACAAATAACACTTCGACTTATAGTGGTGCCGCTTTCATTACTATAGGAAAACTGGTATGGTAAAAACAAACTCCAACCATATGCAACCATAGGCCATATGGACTAAGAGGGCCCCTCCCAAAAACAGAAATGCACAAACCTTCTGTAAACTCCTAAAACACACCACCAATGGACCACTCAGCAGCTGCCCTGCAAGCTACTCCTGGTGGGACAACGAAAAACTCTCCCTGGTGTACATGCTTTGAATTTTCCCCCCATTTTCAAACTGCTTTCCAGACCCTTTGGAGCACTTCCCAGATGTATGTTTTGAAAACGTGGAGGGGAGGCAGACTGCAGTTCAGGAGGGGGTGAGGATCCTGCATAAATCCAAGTGTGACTCATTCATCGTTTGTACTGGGGTTGCACTATATATTGTTAATCATTAATACAATATCAGCATTTGCAATACTTATACTGCACAAGGCGGCAATTTGTAAAACAACCCAAATCATATTTTCTCGACTGTGTCAGCAAGCACCTGAACCAATCATAGTTCCAAATGTGTGTTTCTGTGGGTGTTTTGATGAATCGAGGTATTCATATGATGAAACTATTCTGGCCTAAATAATACAGCATAATTTTGACACATGACATTTTATCGATTCACAAGTACACTTTAAATATATTAAGGTTATATCATGAGGAGTATCACAATCCCGATATGTAGCAATGGGATGGCAATACTAGAATTTTATTAGTGTAGTGGCACAGTACATTCAAATGGGTTCTGAAACGAACACCAGGTCAGGGTGCATACCTTCTGCTCGATGAGCTCAGTGGTCTGGTAGTTAAGGATGGGGCGCAGGCCATGTTTGTCCACTGCAGCCTGCGGATCCAGACTGAAGTTGAGAGCGATGAAAATGGAGGAGAGCTTATCCCGAAACTCCTTTTCATCCTGCGCCCAGCCAGAGAAGAACAGTTAAGAAGTGAGGTCAGATTGAAGAACAAACTGCTACGCCTAATCTTACAGCACATTTCTTACTATTAATCAGACTGTTTTTCATAGAGCGCAAAGCCAGTCACTTATCTTAAGTCACTTATCTTATGCCAGCACTGTTTTAGTTTTGTTCCTGAGGTGGACTTTTCTGTGATGTAACTCACCCTCAGGTAGATTTTGGTCTCATGACAGACTCTAGCATTATTGGGTACATTAAGTTTCCTCTCCAGGCTGGCCTGCTGACTGTCCAGAAACAGAGCCCTGCGAACTGCTCCCTTCTGCTTCTGCTTCAGTCGATCCAGCTGAACCTCGACATTAAACACTACAACAGACACACAAATACAGGCCATTAGAGCATGACATGCCACACAAATGTATTTAGGAATAAACAGCTATGGGACAGAGCTCAGCTAATTATGCACAATGTTATCTGTTAATCTGTAGTCTTTAGTTTCCTCCAATGGTCCCACAGACAGGTATGGGAGGAAATGGCACCATTTGAGCCATGATATTTAAGAGTATGTTTTATACATTCACAGACACTTCTGAGGTAAGGTAGCAAATCACTTTAGAGATCTTCTATTTATTTTATTACGGTAAAACTGGTAAATTTGAAGTACAATCATGGTTAAACTAAAATATATTAAATATATATTTTAAAAATGAACATGAAAACATGTTTTAACACAAACAAATGTCTATGAAAAAAGTAGAGAAAATGAACCAGTCTACAAAACCGGTAAGAGATCTGGGAAGCACTACTTCCCTGTGCTATAACATGTTGTTAGTTTTGCAAGTTTACGCTATTTGAGTTTGAGAAATTTTACAATTTTGTTTTCAGCACCAAGGCTTGGTCTCCACTAGGACCAGTGCTAGTGGAACACATGGCTGAGCAGAATAATTACATTGCAAAGGTCATGTAGGAGCTAAGAAAGGTCCATGGACCAGACACGAAAAGCAATCAAAACAAAGATCATAGTCTTGAAACCAAATGGTGGGGATCCATGTTTTGTTGAGAGGCAGTATTGCTATCAGTCATAGGTAATGAAGGGCTTTGTGAAGAAATTGGGGGGGAAATCCTTTGAAGGTGCTAACTAGAGAGATTTATACATAAGTACTTTTGCAAAGCTCTGCTATACATGTTTAATAGGAGGCAGATGTGGTTTGTTGGCTCACCTAGATTTTCTGGAAGGTGCTTGCCACTGGCCGAAAAGCAGAAGCTCAGGTTGACACTGCAATAAGTAAAACAGAAAGAGAAATGATATGACTAGTGTATGTCAATATGTCAGCACATGTGCGTGTGTGTATATATATAAGGGCATTAACGACTTCAGATTTTTTCAAGTCGACTAATCCATCAAGATAGTCGA
>JBBIGA010000132.1:722097-740247 GCA_037576975.1 Alestes dentex | reverse complement strand
ACACACACACACACACACACACACACACACACACACACACACACACACACACACACACACACACACACACACTAGCCTCATTGGGAAACAAATGGAAAAACAAGAGCAGAGGCTGCTAAAGTAGAGTCATAGAGTTGCAGCAGCTGTGTTTCTCCCTTAAGGATAGCACATACAGGCACATGTGCAACACACAAGCAGAGCCACACTCAAAATGATTTCTAATAATGCCTCAGCTGCAAGTGTATGAGGGAAGAATGGATGCCATTCACATACAGTCACACCTTAATGTACTAAGCCATGTCTGCACCACAAACAGTGAATTGCTGCTATTGATCCACTTGCCATGATTTAATAAACCAAAAACTTCCTCTAAAGAACAACTGTAACTAAACTGGACTTTTAAAAGCTTCTCTGAAGCATGAGAAGTGGTATAAACCAGCAAGACATGTTAATTATATCCAGATGGCCTTAAAACAGATAGGGTCTTCTACTTAGGTGGACTTAAAAAAAAACCCAAAAAACATATATTAGGAAAAAAAACGAACTTGGATTATAGTACGCATTAATACAATTATTTTCTTAAAACTGAGGTTGTAAAACAGGGTATGCTGTGAATCAAACCATAAAACAATTACATTGTGGTACCAGTTATACTGTTAAATAGGCCATTTCTAATGCAATTGCTTCCACTGCTAAAAAAAAACCCTTCATATTCCCACAGTGGAAAACCACACAAGGTAAAAACTCCCCTGCAGTGCACGATTTTACACTTTGTGAGTGTTTTAGTTGAACAAGAAGAAAATTAAATTTAAAGTTAAATATAATTTCACCAGGGCCTGTGAATCTGGCAATTAGCCAAACATGAAAGCAAAATGAAAGCTGCCTTTTCTTTTCAACTACTGTGCTGAAAATGTATTGCAATGCAAAAAACACGATTAAAATCAGATTGTTACACCCCTAAACTAGATGGTGATCACCATGAACCTTGGATTTCTAATCTATGTCTTCTGTTCTACAAGACAACCTAGAGCGGTCTGGTCCAAACATGCTCTGTGAGCTTACTATCGTCTTTCCTGTCATTAAGGTTGGTCCATTTAGCCACTGTGAGGGGGCCATGAGGACTTCTGTGGGGGAGGAGTGCACCTACAGGAAGAGAACACCCTTTCCTGCCCCCTGGGTTTTTCCTCCATAATGTGTGACCTCACAGAGCCTATACTCAGCAGGCCCTCCCGCCACTGACCACTTTAGACTGATTACAGATATTGTCCACCGACCAGGGCAGGTTTTGACAACTATGCAGAAAGGAAAACATGAGAATAGTTAGGGTTAATTACTGTCGATGATAAACACTGAACCATTGTATTTGTATGATAAACAGTTGTCCAAGTCTGTCCAAGTTTCCAAAAGACTTTTACCATCATGTGCATTAGCATTATACCTCAGAATTAAGGTTACATTTATTTCATATATAAATACAACAACAGTAGGGCCAGTTGGCTGCTCAACAATTTGACTGTTTATCAACTTTTTCAACACCAGTCTCACAGAGGACAGTATTGCTGTGACTGTTCTGATGATTTAAGATATTGGTAGCATAATATTGACCAATACTAGTATTTTGTCCTTTTTAAACAGCCCTGATGTCCAGGTATAACTTCATAGCTTTCAGCCACAAAATATAACTGACAATCAATGCACAAATCCTTTAAAGGACTGTTGGGAAAGGCAAATGAAAAATACCTACAAAAGATGAGGGATAAAAGGGGAGAAAATTAATCTATGACGCATCCCAAGGGTTAGTAGGTTTCAAGGTTAATACAGGGGACAGCCTCCCGTGACAGATCCAAAGCTCTAACTGTGAACACAAAAGACCTGAGCAGTCGCTCCATTTGTTTTTATAAAGGGGGGAAGCCAAAACACTGCATTCTTCCGGCTTGGAGAGTGAATTCCGTTTTTCCGCCATGTACCTGGACTGGGGGAGCATCTCAGATGGACTGCAGCATTCTGCCTGAGGACTAATGTCATTCACAGGGAGAAAAAAAAAAAAAAAAAAACCTAGTCACAGATTCCCAGCATGACCTTTACCTTCCTTCCTCAGCCTGAAAAATAATCTTCAGCAAATTTCCTGCTCCACAAAACAGTTTGCATTAAACTAAACTACACATAAACACCCCCCACAGCCAGTGGCACACATCAAATTCAGGATCTTTTGTTGGTCAAGCGCAAGAGGTTCACAGAATTTATTTTGCTCTATTCCACTAATAACACAAAAAATGAACATACAAAAAAGTACATTTACAAATTATTTAACATGCTGGTTACATCATCACACACCAAAATGTAATATGCAGTTTTTGTCAGAGAAGTATTTCGCATCTGTAGGCCATCACACAGATGCACAGTCAGCAAGCACCACTGCGCACGTCTCCGTTCTTAACTTCTCCAGTTCCTGGAGAGCAGCGAACAAACACTACTGCTTTGGCTGACTGCTCAAAAAGTCTACAGTTACTTACAAGGGCTGCATTTTCCATGTTGTAAAATGCACTCGCTCTCACAATATGTGAGCTTATGTGCTAAAAGCCTGAGGAAAGTAGTCCACAGTTGCTCAGAGTCAGCTCTTGTTCTGCAGAGCATAAATACTGAATATACCACCAGCACCATCATGAATAACATCTAAAGCAGTACAATGCCACCTAAGGGTATCACAGAATAATATTTAAAATTATATTTACTTACAGCACCTACAAATAAGCAGAGATACCACAAGGACAATGACAGTAACAGCAAAAGATCTAAATAGTTCTCCCCAACAGCAATGAGCAACACGCATCTTACAGAACGAAGGCCCAATGATCCCGATTTTGGTTACCTAAAGTGACCACAAAAATTAGCTAGCTAACACACACACACACACACACTTATGATAAAACATTCAAGTAGCAGCTTTAGTTTTTAGTTTGTTAGTGAAGGGCAATTGTACTTTTAAAAAAAAAAAATAGGTAGATTTTCTTCCTCGGCTTGCGTTGCAGCTTTTATTTAGTCAGTGATAGTTATTACAAACAACTCAACTCAAGTTACACTAACTAATATTATGAGAACATCTACTCAGTGTGTACTCAATGACTGCAACAAGAATACCTGTAATTTATTACAATACACCTCAGAATGTGGTCTCAGATGGGGAAATAGCTCCTTTTCCTTCACACGATTGTGCGATTCTAGTAAACAGCAATTCTAGAGTTTTGTCTCAATGCTAATCCTCAAATTAAAAAAATACAGGAAATACAGCTACAGGAAAATGCTTTCATCACATAGATGGAAATAGTTGTGGCTTCTACGCCACATACACACACAGTTTGGCAAACACACAAACACAAACACACACAGCCTTGACAACGATCTGAAGCAATTGTAAATAAGCAACAATTAGCATGTAATGGGTCTTTATCAGGCTGAAGATCTGTCTCGTCTAAACTGCCTTCTCTCCCAGCTAAATCCTTCAATGCTGGCCTAACATTAGCATAGTGATAAGAGCTTGATTGTTCTTGGCCAAAGAGCCGATTTTGGAAATGGCTGTGTGTAAAGTGAACCCTCTTTAACAAGACATCCTGTGGAGTGAATATATAGTCCTATTAGATAGTTAAGGAGGTTTAGACCTACTGTCTACCACCTCAGAAACATACGTATTGTTATTTTGTGGTGATAAATATCAGAGTAATCTTTTCTTTCAGAGACAAAAACTTTCATTTGTCACTAATGCAATAATTTGCACAACCGCACAATTAAATATGTATTATTTTGGATGGGTGTGGTACCAGCAATGGTCATTTTACATCCAACGTAATGCTATAACTGTTTGTGCTTTGCAAGATCTTTAAAGCCACTAAAAGGATATTGTGTTCATCTAACCCTTAAAAGGCACCACCCTTTTTGAAGATGTGAACTTATGTGACTCATGTGAATCTAAATTGTATTGGTTTTAAAAACACTGTGATACTTAGCAATAAGTTCCAGTCATAATATAAGCAAAACTGTTGGGGGCATGAATAATTCCCTGATGAGCTGACTGTGGAAAACATTAGCATTTTTGTGGCGGCCCTCAGTGCATTGACCACCACCTCTACCCAAAACCCCAGTCACCAGAGCACTAGCAGTTTCCACATAACCAGGCACAAATCAAGCTAACCCAGTCAGCAAAGAGTCTAGGCTGAAAACTGTTTACCACTGAAATGCTAAACATCTTCATTAGTGGCTTTGGTAATAAGATCAAAGTTAAAATTATAAAAAATATGAGTTAGTATGCCAAAAATTCTCCACCGACAGTGATGTAGAAGGTTGGTTCAAAAGTTGGCGATGTCACAAAAACAGCTAGAAGTTCTTTCTATGGATTCAGGAGGGGAAAAAAAATGTCGAATGTTGGCCTCACTCCCCTTTTTAACGGCCCCCAAAACATGCTTTACGCCATTCCACACCTAATTGTCTTCCTCACAGCTGCAAAACTTATGTCACTTGAACACTATTATAATTGCTTAAAGCCTTCAAAAAACCACATTGGCCTGTTTCACGGAGGCTATGAAATCACAATCAGCCTACTTCTGCCACCATGCAACTGCAAATGGCACAAGCGCACTGAAAAATATGTTAAATTAAAAAAAAAAACACTGAATGAACGTAGAAAATGTATGAGACTGATTCATCTGGAAAGGTCTCATCATGAGATTTTTTGCTGAACTTAGATGTCACAGATCTAAGATCAATCATCTATGTAATCTGATGCACAATCCAGCAGTCATTCATTACCTTCAGTCACTAAAGCAAGAATCTCTCGTCACTTGGGATTAACTTGCCCCAGTTTTTCCTAAAATGCAAGCACATTGGCTTATTCTGAACATAGGGCTATGGTGTTTACACTGAATGAAATCAGCGTTCTTCTGCCCTCTTTGCTGTCTGCCCTTTAGACATGAGCAACTTGTTTGATTTTCACTATTACACTAAGGGGCATTGCTGAAGCTATGGAGGCAAACAAGGCATTTGTCCAAAAAACAAAAGTAAAGTGCTTCAACAGTCATTGCTACACAAGGTAACTGCCAACTCACCTCAAAGACATTCTCTTGGGCATTAAGAGAACATCTTAATGAAACTAATTACAGTACCTATGCTCTGCCCACATAAACACTGTTATAGTCTATTAGCAAGAAAAGGCAGATGCAGATGCAAATAACCCTGGACATGAAGAACCAATTTTTTTTTTCTAGAATCAGCTCAGAAATCTACCCTAATCGGAAGCACACATGTATCTCAGCACTGCACAACTCTGAACTCCATGAACCCCCACAACAGCATGATGACGCCAGTATTCCCTCTGATTCCAGCATGCCCAGTACTGGATGCTCTGTACTGGGTGCCAGCTGAGCAATTATAATAAAATCAGGTAATAACAAGAAAGCTGAAAGCAGGCTAAAGCAGTGTCTGGATGGCCTGTCCTCTTAGTAAAGCTGAACCACACACGCTGCATGCCGCTGTCTGGGAAGTGTGGGCCCAGAGATGATTAGCAAAGCAGCTATTGCCCAGGACTGGTCCTGGCTGCAAGGTCCACTCAAACAGCTAGCCTGTCTATAGCTTGAGCAAAAGAGGATGATTATGGACTAAATGGCAGAATGAAAGCAAGGCACATGAATACACAGTTACAGAGTAAAGATTCTCAAAACCATGGCCAGACTGAGTAGAAATGCTGTCCAGCATCTGATGAATGCTGCATGAACTTCTAACATAACGTAATAATGACATTAATTAAACCGGGCCATTAATAGGCGTTTTTAGCTTGGTTTGATCACAGAACCCAGAGGACTTTAACCTGCCAAGAAAAAGTGTGGACATGGAAAACCTGCTCCACCTTTGTGCCATTTCAGAACAGCGTTTAAGATTAAACACACACACCCTTCTGTTGATCTGATAAACAACCAAACCTCCACCCCCCGTACACATCCAGAATTTAACGTAACCATGAAAGCATTTCCTCCCACAGGATGTGTCTGTTGAAGTAGGTCTGCAGTTCAGCGTTCCTGTACCAGGTGCAGAGGACTTAGCCAGACCCTTTCAGATTTGGCTTGAAGGAGCAGCTAATATTCACTTCATCTGGTGACCTGAAATCCATATTACGTATTTTTTGAAAGGCAAGGTGAAGGCAAAAACATGCTAGTCATAAAATATTTCCTCATCACTTTGACTATTCTTATACTTAGCTGTCATCCAGTCCCAAATGAAACAAAGTTAATCCTCAAGCAATCTAGCGATGTCCTGATCCAATCACTGGATGTAAACTGATGCAGGCATATCAAGAAGTTTCAGTGGACCGTATATGATTTCAGTGGACTGTATATGTCCTGTATATGGTGAACATATTATTTTAAAGCAACTGGTGATCATATCATCAGGTAGATCAATTAAACTGAATCATAATCAATATTAAACACCATCTAATATTCTCACTAAAGAAAGCAGCACAAAAAAAATAAATTTACAATGTCATTATGCTGTATTATTTGGCAGTACTATTTAGTAGACTAGCTTTTGTGAGGCTGTACTGTCTATCAAAAAACAAGAGATCAGACTTTGATTGTACCTGAGGGCAAAAAAAGAATCAGGACATCCCTCTTAAGGACCTAAGAGCACAAGAACCAGCCATAATTTTGTTAAGAAACAGCAGCTTGTGCACAGTTCTGACAAAAAAAAACCACCAACCATGTCATTTTGCTGCAGGCCCTGGTTTCTCAGGAAGCAAGATGACAATTTAGAGCAGCCACTACAGCTATGTAAACATAAAGTGAGGTTTCACCCCTTACATTTTCAGACAACAAATTCTAAGACGCAGAATAACCACGAGTTCACACCTCTATTGATCTCCGCAACACCCTGAGATGGGCTGCGAAATGTGGGCTGTTCACACCACAAGAGAGCTCAGTAGGGAGTCTTGTTCTAGTGAAAAAGCAATGGTTCTATCAGAAACAACTGCTTACTACCATGACCTATTGAGTCTTTTTTACACCAAACTGGCAGAACACTGGCCACCTGAAGACTGACTCATTTAGGAAATCTTTTATCTGGCTCCGTCAAAGCCTTTGTTATGCTCCAAAAGAGCAAAACAGGATGGTAAAAATCAAAGATAAAGATCTACCTAAGTGCGCACCAGGACAAGTGAGCACCACCCTGGGGCTTTCCCCCGCACAAGCTTATGACTTCTTTCGGCCCTAATCAAAACACATTCATCTTTTCTGTAAGATGAGCAAGGACAGAGGCCCATTATATAAGCCAGCCCTTTCCAAGGCAGCAAAAGGTCAGACTGCTTCTCAACAGTGAAGGCAGCCTGGGTCATCACTCCATTCACTGGCTAAGCTTGTCCCCCTTAAACCTTTTAAACATGCTCACATATTACTACAGGCCAGTTTTGAGTTGAGTACAGCCAGATGCCAACAGGACAAGGGACTAATGACAAAGCAAATCCATGAAACACAGGGGACAAAAGAATGAACATATATATGAAAAAATATAAAATGGGGGAAAAGTCACATTGGAGTTTAGTTTCTTAAAACAGGTACCACTGCACAAAGGTTCCATTGTCCAGCATCCATGGAAAACACTAATGACTGCACAGGGAAACTGTGAGAAGAAGAGTTTGCAGCCAACATACACACACACCCTTAACCAGATGGACCCATAACAACAGACAAACAACCTCACACACACACAAAGAACAGTAAAGGTAACAAATAAATTCAATCTCTTCAAATAGGAAAGCTGAACATACATCTATTTTTTAGCAGTGTCAAACGGACCTTGATGTTCTAGAGAAACATTGGCTTAGCATTCGCCCTCTTACACTGGTTAAACTTTGGTGGAGAGACAAACACATATAGAGATTACCTAATGCACTGTGTGTCATGGCCAAATCATTCATGATGTAATACACAAGTGTAGCTTCTAACAAATACATGGTAGAGGACTGGAGTTCATTATCAGTGGGGTGTCTTACCAGTCGCACAAAGGACCAAGTGAAACTGAATTTGTGAATCTTTCAGTGATACAATGTACTTAGGCAGGTGAGAATAAATTTTGTGTATAATAACAAACTCTGGCCTCATCTTTGGTTGCAAATATGTTGTCTTTGGCCAGTTTTGCAGACAATCCTTCTGTTCTCATTTAACCACAAAATGTAAAACCATCCTCAAACAAACATCCAACACCAAAGCCTCTTTTTGAAGGAATGTCTACATAACACATTACATTAGAAAAATTACATAGCTCAGAGTATTCCTAATGTGTAATCCATAATGCACATTTGAACTCGATCAAGCTAGGAAGACGTTCTTGTTTTTGTCTTCGGAATCTCTATGCGTTTCACCAGTCATTACAGGACTGTACGATTACACGGTCAGACAAACTGTGTACAAATAGAGGAAATATAAGACCACGATTACCTTCCCCAGGAGTTAACCAACAAAGATCAAGAGCAAGACATGTCATAGTCCACAAGGTCACTCGCAGGTATACACCGTGGTTAACTTCCAAGCAACTAAAGGCCACTCTCACATTGGCTAAAGTTCATGTTCATGAGTCCACCATCACGAGAACACTAAACAACAATGGTGCACATGACACAGTTGCAAGGAGAAAGCCACTGCTCTCCAAACAGAACATTGCTGTCCATTTACAGTTTGCTAAAGATCACATGAACAAGCCAGAAAGATATTTGAGAAAGGAAAATACTGCATTGCAGTATAAGAACTGAATGGTAGTGGTAGCATCATAATTTGGGCCTGTTGTGCTGTATCTGGGCCAGTGCAGCTTGCTATCATTGATGGAACAATAATTTCTGAATTATATCAGCAAACTCTGAAGGAAAATGTCAGGACATCTCTTTATGACCTAAATTATCTCTATGAATTTCTCAAGAGAAAATAGGTCATGCAGCAAGAAAAGTATCCTAAGCTTACAAGTCATTCTACCAAAGAACGATCACAGAAGAATAAAAGCTAATGCTTTGGGACGACCAAGTCCTGAGCTTAACTCGATAGAAGTGTGGTGGAAGGACCTGAATGAAACCCACGAACATCCTAGAGGAATGGAGGAATGGGCCTAAATTTTTCAAAACCAATGAGCAGGACTGATTAACAGTCACTGGAAACTATTTGTGGTTATTACTTGGAATCACACCACTTACTGAAAGCAGAGGTCCATATACTTATGACACTCAATACATAAATGTTTATGGTCACATTTATGCAGAAATCTAGAAAATCATAAAAGATTTACAAGCTTTCAAGCACCGCTGTATTAGAGATACTAGAAGTAGTGCAGAATAAGGCAAAACAATTGCAGAATCCCTAAACAATCAAGGTGTACAATAGGAACAAAAAAGAAAAATAAAAAATAAGAAACTGGAAAGGACAGAAAAGAACATGTACAAATATTTTTACTGTACTGACAATCAAATTAAACAAGACTAATGATATTATTTTTGTATTGTAACATGCATTTGGTCAGCGTTCTCTGGAGTCCCCTGCTCACAGGCCAGATCAATCACCACGGGACACTTTTGCCCCTCATTGTTAGTCATCTACAGTGTTATTCTTGTATTCTCTGTGATTCTTTTTATTCTCCAGCTTACAGGAGGTTTTTCCTCACCTCTGTTGACATTGCCTTGCTCACTAGGGGCTCAGACCCAGATTCTGTTAAACTGCTGTGTGACATCAGTTGAAAAAAGTGCTATACAAATAAAATGTACTTAAATACCGACTATATCCACAACACGCGCAAGAAAACTTAGTGAGACACGTTTACACAAAAGCAGTAAATATTGTCATATTGTCCAGCTCTAACTGAATGCCAACCACATTCTCAGAATAAATGTACTGTGATGGTAAATTTATGAAGATACACCATATTCATTTTCCCAGAGAACACACGAATATTCATATCTTAATCAGTACCATATTTGTAACTTAACTATTTTAAGTTATTGGGGCAGCTGGTGGCCTAGTGGTTAGGGCGTTGCCCCTGCAATCAGAAGGTTGTGTTCTTATTCCAACACTGCTAGTGACACCACTGAGGTTCCCTTGAGCAAGGTACCGTCCCCACACACTGCTCCCCGGGCGCCACTCATTGGTGGCAGCCCACTGCTTCACTTGGTGAATGGGTTAAATACGGAGAAAGAATTTCATAATGTTCACATTGTGTCCTGTGGTGTTTTCACGCTTGACCATAACGGGCCACTTCACTTTACTTTAATATGGAAAAATACAAGGAAAAGCCTGAAGCCAGCGTAACTTAAAAAATAACTGCAAATGTTTTTAGTATCCGTGAGAAAATGTCCATATTGTCAGGTCCTAATGTATGTGCATATCATAAGCGACAATTAATACATGTAAATGAATATTACAATTTCAAAAGTGTCTCCACACATTCAAGAATAACCCTATGGTTCAGACTCTGACCTCTGACCTTTCCCTACCAAGGACCTTCCCTTCTTATCTACATACTATGCAGACAAAGAGTGGAATGTGCAACTCCTCCACATAGCAATGAATGAAGTTTTCCCTCTACATTTTTACTACATGCTAGTCCACACAAAGTCATACCGAAAATCAGAGAGGATTTATCCTAAATGACTCCTCCTGTATTTCCTACTCAAAGGCTAAATATTTCACATTGGCCACTGAACTCCAAAAATCTAACAAAGGCATAGATGAACAAGCAAGTTTTTGATTAAATGTTCTGGAGAGGCCCCACTATAACAAAGTTCATTCCACTCCTTGCACAAAAAAACTAATTTCTACTACAAGCTAGGAACGCCACTCACACACAAGTGTATGAACCCTGCCTTGAGGCAGTCTTCTCTGGTGGTCTACACACACTGTGTAATTTTATTAATGTGAGTCAAAGAGCATCGAACAGCTCAAACAGACATACGTGCCTGTATAGAGCCAAACTATGACGCAGTGCCTCTGGGGCAAGCAGGGAATTTCAGGAAGACACAAAGCGAGTAAGAGTCATAGAAAGAAAGAGAGGGAGAAAGAGAGATTCTGCTTCCCATCAAGAAAAGGGGGCACGGAGTCCTCAAACAGCTGGCTATGGGATGGCTTTTTGATGGTTTGCAAAAACAGAACTTTCCAGTCTTCTGTAATTTTTGAAAACTCCCGACAACCACAACGCAGAATGAAGTCCAAAAAGCCCCTGATTCACAACTCCCTTTAAAACTCTGAGGTTTATGCTGAACTCTGTTCACAAGCAAGCAGGTGCACATATGAAGAGAATTACTTCACCAAAATGTTTGTAATCAAACCATTACTTGATGAGAAATATGGAGGTGATGGACGTGATCCAATGAAGTTTGGTGGTCCAGCAGTTTTCCCTCTGTACTGTCTAGAAACCACAATGCAATGTTGCATTACATGTAGCAGTGGAAAGAAAATAAGAGACAAACATTCTATAAAGAATCTGTAATCTGTAAGAATAGGAATCTGGCAAATTACTCAAACCTTTCATATAATCGTACAAATAAAGAATCCAAAACGGTTCTTATCTTGGAGGTAAGATTCTAGGAACAACCTTTTTTGGAATGAGTGCTTTAACATAACACTGAGCTTCTTTAAGGCAGGGCTTACCAAACTAGAGGCAGAGGGTCCCATGGGGGGCACAAGTAGCTGCTTAGGTGCTGAGACATTTTATCTGTATTTTTTCTATTTTGTTATTTAACTTCATCTCATTCATCTTTTCTATAAAAAAGTGGTGCCTGTTTAAACATGGTAGACTATAAACTGTACAAGCCAACCAATCACAGCCATCCAGCGCACACTTATCTATGAAAAACAATCGAGAAATCCTAAGAGTGGAGACACCTTTATTTTTAAGCCTCTCTTGCACTTCACTTCACTTTGTCCATTTTTGTTCAACCTCCTCCACCATGACATCTCTACAGTGAAAAGTTCAGATGATGTCATTGCAGAGCGAGGGTGTGGGTATGTGTGTGTGGGGGGGGGGGTCTGGAATATGTGACAAAGGTGAGGGTTTAAACACCCAGGCTATGGTGAAGAGAGATTTAACTCATCCACTGGACCAACACACTAACACAGCAGCAAGAGCCCACTCACACTGTCCCTCTAAAGAGTTCATCACAATTCAGTCATTTTCAAATTCAAAGGAAGTCTGTGAGAGTGGTGTGAGTGTGTTAGTCAGTGAGAGAGAATGAAAGAGAGATCCAGAGGAGAAGGAAACAGTGGAAACTGGAGCAACCAGCAAGTCACTCAAAGCAAAGCCCTGTAAAGCTGTGCTTGGCCAGACACACAACACACAGCAGCAAATAAGACAGATATGGCTGCTGACTGTGACTGCGAGTTGAGTCAGAGTGGGCGCTGGCTAATGATTACTATGACAGTGTAGGATGTTAAATGTACCAAAAGCTGTTTAAAAACATGATTTTCTCAAAAAAAAAAATCTAAACTTAGCCACACAATCTTAAAAATAAAGGTTTCTAACTGGTTCTTGGCTTGAACATACAACTCTTAGTAAAATCTTTATCTGGTATTCCGTCTTTACACTATGTGGATGCTTTCTAATTTGGAAAAAAAAAAAAAGCTTCTTCACGCTTCCATATATCTCAGTGACAAAACTGTTCTTCCCATTTTTCACAAATAGTGCTCCAAAGAACACTCTTTAGTGCCTTTATTTTTAAAAGAATTACACAAAGAGGTATCTCAGACCGTGGATCAGCCTTCTTTAGATACCGAAGATGCTCTTGTATTTAGGTTATTTACTTGAGAGGTTGCGATCACTTCATTTAAAATCCCTACAGTTGACACACTCTGCTGTCAGTGACAAAGTCTCATTAGTGAATAATGAAGGCAAAGCAACAGCTTAAATAAGGTTTTAATGGAGCCGAAACCCTAATCTGAGCAATGGAAGGGGCATTACTCATAACAACATAAGCAGCACAATCAGTGAGCCAGAATTTGTCTTTAAGGGAGGACAGTGACTGTGCTGTGTAATATAAAAAATATGCAAAGCACTTCCAAAATCAGATTATGCACACAAGTGAGACCTATCTGATTCATTATTTTTTCACAAGGAGCTATTACGGGTCTAATCTATTCATGTTTCCATTCAAAGGATGTACATCCTTGTGGGGACATACTAGGCCCTCCTTCTGAATGATCACCCGATTCAGGGACAGTAAGGGACAGTTATGATGGCAACCTTCATTGCCTTTTTGGGAACTCTGTCCTAACGAACTTCTCTGTCCTGCCAGTGATGTCACCCTTTCCCCAGCCCCTAGATATGGCTTGAATAAAACGCTGACATCATGTGATGCACATTACTACAGATATTAAAGAGGAATGAAAATGAAGCTTTGTGGAGCAAACCCTGCAATGGGACAAGGGGATCTGGGTTTCTCTTTCACACACACTCACTCACACACACACCAGAATGTTTGGGTCACCCTGGACAAACACTAAACCTCACTTTTAAAAGAGTGTCCCTCCCCAGCTGTGGAGACAGGCTTTGATCTATATGGCACTTCACATATTGGGCAGGGATTCAAAACAACAGTTGGAGACACCTCTGTGGTGTCTCAAAGTCCTTAAAAAACCCCTGCTGGGGTCCAACTGAGTCCCAGTTTAAACTGATTCAAACACTACACTATTGTTACAGTGATTAAGGCTTATCTTGACATAGATTGGGATGAATACCAGAAAATTAAAGCGATACATATAGCCGTTGTTAACCTTCTTAATCTAGTTAGTTAACTTCACTAGAGCAGCCCTTTCTGGTCCAGGAATCAGCTGTTGGTGTTTTGAGGAAGGAGAACGCATGAACTGGTGACTGCTTAAATGAATAAATGATTTCATCTGCGAGAGTCAAAAATAATTCACAGTCCAGTCTACTGTTCATCTTTTAAATGTAAATTTGAATTTGGCTGAGGACAATGTCTCATACATGTCCAGTTCCAAACTGATCTGAGAACTCCTGTGTTAGTCTGTTGTTCTTCGCATCAGTGGAATATTAATAACATCTGTTTCACTTCGATTCTCAGAGACTGGAGGGGAATTTATAACAGGCTTTTTTCCAGGAGGCTGCTCTCAGTTTCTATAGAAACATGAAGGACGCGCGTTGTGATTTTTTTTTAAATCATAGTTTCCCTGAAGCGCAGTATGTTAATGAGTTAAATGAGGCCACTCAGACTGACCTGGGCGCGCTGGTGGTGTAGAAGTCCACGGAGTATCCGAAGTAGCTTCCCCGCGGCCCGCCGTACACCGCCGGGCTCTCCGCGTCCAGGTTGAAAGCCGCGCAGAGAGGCACCAGCAGAGCAAGGGGCAGGGTCACCCCCGGGTGGAGAGAAGCCGCCCCGGACTTAGAGCGGGGTCTTCTGAAGCCCATGTCGGCTGGAGGAGTCTCCTGGATCAGTGAAGAGTTCCGGGCGTGCTGGACAAAGGAGCTGAGAGACGACGTCCTCCTGCACAGCTGAACTTCAGCCTAGACAAGAACCATACCACTCAGACGCTCCAACTCACTAACCCTCCTCTACAAAAATCTCTCTCTCTGTCTGCCTGTCTCTCTCTCTCTCTCTCTCTCCCTTTCTGTCTGTCTCTGTCCTCCCCTCCCTCTCTCTCTCTCTCTCTCTCTCTCTCTGTCCCCCTCTCTCTCTCTCTGTCTCTCCCTCACATACACACACACTCCATCTCTCTCTCTCTCTCCCACACACACTCCACTTCTCTCTCTCTCTCACACACACACACTCCCCCCGCTCACCCTCTCCCTCACATACACTCACTCACGCTCTCTCTCTCGAACACACACACGCAATCCATCTCTCTCTCTCTCTCTCTCTCTCTCTCTCTCTCTCACCCCCCTCTCTCTGAGAGGTGGAGTTACCAGCCGAGAGAGGAGGAACAGGGCTTTAAGTTACTCATTCGTGTGGTTTTGTTTATTAGAAGTGTTTAGTGCCCTTAACAATAAAATATGCAGTTCCTCCCTAATCTATTGGACTAACGTCATGAAAAAAATAATTTTTATAATAAGTGTTACAGATGTTAGGAGGAATCATTGTTAAAGTTTCAAAATGCCCTCCCCTGTCTAAAAAGTTCACACATGCCAAAGGATACCCTATATGCAAATTAAGCTGCACAAATGTTTTTTTTTTTCTGTCTTAAAGGTACAGTAACAATATTGTTCTAAAAATAGGGCATAGAAAATCATTGTAAACCTCCAAAAATCTATTAAGGGGTAAAGGGTGGTGGTGATAAATTATGATTGTATTTGGTCAAAAAAGCACTAAAATACAAGAAAAAAATTGAATGTCAGCCCTTATTATTTGAGTAATATTCCAGTACACTTTTGGGTATGGTTGATTCAGTCTCATGCATTTGGCTCAGCAAAGCGCTGGCAAAACTTTTTGTTTTATCTTGTTAAACCTATCAAATGTCAATTCTCTGTGATAAACTTTGTCTGCAGCTGTGTTGTGATTGAAGTAGTATGCAGCGTAGGGTAAAACATTTGCTGACATGCTGGCCGGTTGAAACACCAGTCCTGCATTAAGAAGTAAAAAATTTAAATCAGTCAAATCATACCTTAACACAGTATTTTTTTAACCTATTATAAACTCTTCTGTAAGAGAAGAGACGCAAGCTCTGACTAGCTTGTGCCTAGTTTACCCGGCTACTGCATCATAGCATAGTGTTTCCATATAATGCTTTACGGTTTTTCTGTTTTTAAGATCTCAAGCCCTTCTGAAATCAGAAGTGCATGTGCTGTAAGATATACAACATATTTTGGGAATGCAAAATTTGACACTAACCCTTCCCAAGCTGTTCAGAATACTGGCTTTTTATGTGTTTTTTTTTTTTTTTTCATACAACAGGCACAGTGAGTGGTTTGAGCAAAATGTTATTTAAACTACCCATAATTATACAAGTTGAACTTGTTAAATATCTGCAGGAAATTCAATGTATGAAGGCAAAATATCTATACCTACATTAAAACCAGTCAAATATCAGATTTACAAGATAAACCACACAAAGCTTTTTGTCCAGCAAAATAGCTTGGCAAAGAACTGCCACTGGAAAATGTGCTCAGAAGTACACGCATAAAAACACGTTCTGAATCGCTTTTGAACAGTTGGCAAGCCACTCAAATGTCAGTTGTAAATAATGAACCATGTCTGCAGCTGAAAAGGCTGTCTGGATTTAGATGGGTATAAGGTCATTTTGTTTATAAAAAATACTGTGCTACACGATAAAAGGCTCTAAGGCATTTTATATCTTGACTGTTAAATCAAGGTAGGCTTTTCTGACTGATCACAATTTACATTACACATAAACCTGATTGAAGCCTGTGTCAAACTCATCCTGTCCATCAAACCCCTTTGGTAAAATAATGTATTTGGCAGATGCACACAGTTTCAGCAAATAAAAAGTAATATTTGAAGAGTCTCTTTCTCCTGTCTCTTCTGTAATGAGATCTTCCATCTCACATATACTGAAAGGTTGCTAAATAGTGCTTAACACGGCTTTTAACCTGATATGTATGAAGCCAAACGAATTGGATGCTGCAAATAAGTAATTTGAGACACTCTTGTGATCCTCAGAATGGACAACCCTCTAGGCTGGACAAGTTTCCATAATGTTATAGTCAATCAAGTCTGACGCAAAGAAAACTGTTTGGACAGTCACAAATTAAATATAGGCTATGTTGAATGACAGAAAATTATACCATTCCACAACCCAGCTGAACAATGTTTATCTTTTTATTCAGTAGAATGTTCAGGCCTATTTATACAGAATAGCTTAATTAATTACTAACTTTGAAGTCAAGTAGTAAATGTTTTCATAGGGTGTTATCTTTTCAGAATTATGTCCAAGGTCATTACCTACATTGTCTTCTTTAACCTCAAACAAATAGAGGTTAAATTCAGATGCATGGTGCCGGTGCAGTGAAGTGAGTTGACTTTATCTTTTACTTCACTTGTGCACAGAAAGACAGGTTGATCGGCAGTGAACTAATTTAAGAAAGCATGCCTGTGAGTTATCAGCCCACATTTATGAGTTTGCCCACTTCTCCAGTAAATTCTGAATTATTTACTGTGACTGTGACAGTACTGTAGACGCATAAAAGCTGTCTGGAGTACTGCCATACAGACAAAACACTTAAGTACTGCGTGTCTATAACTATATGTATGGCCGTTCCTTGCAAACAATCTTGAGTGACAAAATCAGAATTAAAATCAAAGCATTATTGATCCCAGAGGAATCTGCACAGTCACACACAGACATAAAGACTGCAACTATATACAATATAAGTAAAGTCAGAAAATACTTAAGTTGTCTGCTAATTAACACAAATAGTGGTTTGGGGTTACTCTTTACCTAGTACGTTATTGCAATTCATAGTAATGTAAGTAGTGATACAGCACATGATAAAACTATAGCACATAATATATTATTGCACACATTGAACAACTATTATTCACCAGGTAATCGAGCAAAGTACACAAATGTTTCTGCCCCATTAGGTTTTAGAATGGTGCTGTACATGAAACACTTCTATTTCCCTTAAGAACCATTGAGCTGAGAGGTTTTAATTGAGGTCTTTAATTGAGACTGTTCTTCGGGGCATCAGAAGTGCTCTTCTATCATTATTAATTTTCCTTTTGGTACCTTTATTTTTAAAACATAAGGTTTAAAGCTAAGTTGCTATATTTACATATGACACAAGTATGCAATTGGGAAGTTGCGCTGTCCAGTCACTACAGTGAAATGCAGCACTGGAAATCTGCTCCACTAACTGGAATAAGTGTGTGATGGCTTTGTTGATTCACTCACTGCTTTGGGCACTGAACTGTGTGTGCCAATTTAGGCAGTGTGGACTATGGGGAGTGAAAAATAGTTAACAGCAGTGTTTTCTACTGTGCATGATGAGAGAGGTTCTATTTGAGAAAGTAGGGTGTTGAGAGGGCTGCTGACAGCTGCTGAGGTCGTTGGGTCAGACTGCAGCAATAGCCTTCTCAACTAATCCCTGTTTCACTAAGTAATGTATATCTATAGCTACTATCTGTAAATTACTCAAATGCCCCACAATGTCTTTCGGGATATTTATGCACAC
>JBBIGA010000132.1:669591-713150 GCA_037576975.1 Alestes dentex | reverse complement strand
GCTCGGTAACACCTTTCCAACGACCCCTCGAAAACCGTTATTAGCTGAAAAAAATCGGACAAAAGTAATGGGACACCAGGGTGAGGTGAACGGTTTTCGGCTAATAACTCCGGATTATGGTTAATATGGGGTCGTTGGAAAGAGCGCGAGATATAAATGAATAATTCCATGAAATGAACATTGTTTACGAGTTACGACTCACGAGTCTCAACGCCCAAGTCCGAGTCAAGTCTCAAGTCATTGAGGGCAAGTCTAAAGTCAAGTCACAAGTCTCTGTTTGTGTGCCTTAAGTGCGACTCGAGTCCGAGTCTCAGACTCGAGTCCCCATCTCTGTGCATTACTAAACTGTACTATGTTATTGTAGCTGATTGAAATGAAGCAAGTTGGAAATGTCAATTTTACCTTAATTATATAACAAAAACTACATATATCTTAACAGCCTTTCACACACCTAAAATTTCTTGATAAATAATAATAACGCACTGTAAATTTAGGCAAGGACTTTGTTGCAAAACAATTTCTTATAAGGTACAGATTCTCTTTAGGGACTGTTTATTTTTGCCAACAGTTTTTCAAGCTTCTCCTCCTCTTCACAGTTGCTACGAAAGAAAGCTATTATGGACAGAGCAGGGATTGGTCAATTGTACAGAATATTCAGAATAATTTTCTGAATCATCAGTTCTCTTTGTGACACTGGCCGAAGCTAGGTCAGTATGCAAAGGCACACATATGCGGTAATGTAATTCACAGTCTGTATAAGGCTTTCTTCCAGAGTGCATATATTCCAGGCCTCTTCAGCTTGACCGTGTTCACCTCAAATCCCCGTATTTTAAGAATCACATAAAGCTCATGACATCATTTCACAGGGGGCACTAGAGGTTAGACGGAGTCAACAGTAAACTGAGCTTGTTGACAGAGTCTGTGAAAAGTGTGTGTGAACTCTCACAGAGCGTAAATCAGCAGAAGTGAGAAGAGTATAATTAGGACAGCTAGTTGACATGTGCTCTTGAGTATTTCACAGAGTTTCACTGTTCACTCATTTCATCTTAAAACAAATCAGATCTACACTATTTTTAATCCAAATGTGCTGCAAAGTAAACTTTTTTGTCTTACAAAGTTGGCACAACGAATTCGGGTTCAAGGGAAAAACTTTGTAAGTTTCACTAAACTATCATTTTAATGTTAGTTCTATCAAGCATATTGTCAATGGTCAAGTCCTCATAACTTATAACACATTTTATAGTCCCATATAGATTATTTACAGATGCTGAAATTGGTAGCAGTCTATCCAGTAAATTATTGTTGATTATCAACACAAACAGGTTTAGGGTGGGCCCTTTAATACATATAAGGATGGCACAGTGGTTAGCACTTTTGAACACAGAGAGAAAGGTCTCATTCTGATTCCCGGCCAGGGTAGCCAGGGTACTTTCTGTGTGGAGTCTGCATGTTCTCACTGCATCTGTGTGGGTTTATTCCCACCACAAAAACATACATGCTAGGATTATTATTCCTGTCAGGAACCTTGACCAAGGCACTGGTGCTTGTGGTGGTTTCTACCCACTGCTCCTAGTTCATAATGTGTGTGTGTCCACTGGTGTTAGGATGGGTTTGATACACAGGCTGTATTCCACTGCTTAGTGTGTGTTTGACAAAGTATTTCTATATGGTTGAGACAAGCTGAGAATCAGCAAGGCATGTATAGTGAACTCTCAAACTAAAGCACTTCAAAAATGTTTTATATTCATCCAATATGTTGATTTCCCCTTAGGTTTTGTGAACATTTCTTGAAGCATGGGCTAATATAAATGGCATGACATGAAATGAACATACATTAAAATTATTTATTTTTTTTATTAATATTTTAATAATATTTTTGTCATAGCAGTAACATTTTAGTTTCAGTGAGTATTAGCAGATAGACTTAGTAGCACCTGTAATATTCTAGTATATACTAGTTTGCATAATACTTTTATCGTTAGCATACTTCAAATTTTAAGTTAGAAGAAATAACGTACGTCCCTACATAATTGCTCTCTGGTAGTTGAATGAATAAGCAGCAAATGCACTACCATTTACACAGTTAACCTCTAACCCTAGTTCATGACACCATGTTTGCAAGTTACAACAATGCAAGTAAGGCCACCCTCCAGACTTGTTCTCTACTGAGGTGCTACTAAGCATGTAATGCTTTGTTGACACTGCCTATTCAACTCTTAGAGTAATGTTCAACCTCTGACCCCCTCCTGTGCTATCCTATTGGGCCAGTCTTACGGTGGAGCAGCGTTGAGGCCCGGCTGGGAAGGAATGTGACCGTAAAAAGTGTGTGCGTGCATTTGTGTGTGTGTGTGACTCTGAGTGTCCACATGTGTGCGTGTGCAAGGCAGAATGCAGGCAGTGAATATGCACTGGGGAAGCCACATGGGAATGATGTTCCCTCTATCATAAGTCCCATATCACACACACACACACATACACACGCACTCTGACACATACCACTTCGTTCCCACACCCACACCCTTCCCAGACCAACTTGAGAATAGGCATAGTGTACATACATGGGACAGAAACACACACACACACACTGACATGCCACAGGAGCACAGTCAAACCCAGAGGACACATTTAAAATATGTATGGCCGTTCACAGGCCTGTATGCATGCAGATACACAGTCAGTGTTATAAAAGAGTTTCACCTAACTCTTGGCCAGCTGAAACCCATGGAGTGTGTTGTCTAAGTTGTACAAATGTTCTTCTTTTCACAATAGGTTGATCATGTTTACCCCATTCTACAAAGTGAAATCTTTCCACATTGTTCTGAATGTCAGCTTTAATAAATGGTTGTAAACAAGGATGTAAAAGATGTAAACAAAGTGATTTGGAGCGGTCTGGTGTGCTGTCCTACAGAAACCAGACATCTGAGGGGTTTAATGCATCTAAAAGCTACCTCACAAAGTTGTTACATGACATGGTAACATGGTACACTATCCCCTGAGAGATTGTTTTTGTAGATTCGAGTTAAGGTTTTGGTCTGAAATGTATTTTTTACGTATTCATGGTGGATGCATAGCATCGTATGTAATTTTTTTACATTTTGTCCCAAGAGCACTTTACCACTTTATTAAGTCAGAATCTTAGCATTAAATGTGGGCCAGAAATATTGATTATTTCCTCTCTAAACTAAATAAAACACAGGTTTTTGGATGGATGACATATATATATATTGTGTTGTCTCTGAGCGAACTCACTAAAATGTGTTAAAATTCTACACATGTGTTATTTTAAAGAATGTAAGGCAATAGATAGATTCATCAGCTCATTCTGATTGGCTCAGAAACATTATACCGTTTTTACAATATTTAGCATTGACACATATTTATCATTGATACACAACAATTTGCTTTACACTGCAGTTCACAAGTTGTAATTTTCTACTTCAGCACATACAGCTGTTTTCATGGTTCTGTGCCTAAGGCAGAAGGTTGCTACTTTATTTGGAGGTAGTACTGCCGATTGTAAAGCATATTTAATTCAATATTTGCTCGTGCATCTGACCAAATCACAGTCATGCTGTTTTTTTTAATCATAATAATGCTTTTCCCATCCTCTTATATATACTGTTTAAATAGCTACTTAAATAGCAGGCAGAGAACGGTTTTTGGTGGTATTTGTCACTATTTTAGCATTTATTAGCATTACATGTACAAAATTACAAAAACTGTTTTTGGATAGCAAATACTATGGCTATTTATGACTTTGTTTCAATCTCAACAATTAAATCATTAAGAAATTTAGAAAAATATGTGGGATTCCACTATAACATCAAAACTGAAGGGCAGCAACTTTGTGTAACTTATAAGGTCACAGTTCTCACTGTCTAAGTCATTTTCAGTGATGCAGAAATGCAGCCTTGCTTTTATCTAGAGCATGATCTAGTTTGAGAGATGCAGTTCCACAGGAAACTATATCTATTTCTGTCTTGTTGTGACATGCTTTCCAAAAGTGATACCTTTTTCTTTTTTAGTGGGTTTTTTCTGTACAAAATGTTTATGGACGATGCTAAGAATTTCATAATCAGTTTCTCCCAAAAATCATGCATTTAATACATGGGTCATCGATACCATACCCACGTTGCAGTGGAAAGAATAAATGAGACTTGTGGTTGACCAAATTTCAAAAGCAGACTTTCTGCTAAATATTTGAATTAACGAGTTCTGGTGGTGTTTGGTATTTTCATATCTGTGCCAGTTAGAGATTTAGTGCATTCTAAAACCAGTGTGAACATTGCAGAATTTCAGATTACAGTTTCACAAAATGGATCAATGCCTATGTACGTAATTATTTAGTCTATAACTGTATTTTGCTGATTTCATGCTCTTTTCATATCCCATTATTCACTTAAATTTTATTTATATAGCACTTTTTACAACCAAGTTGTCATAAAGCTGCTTTACAGAGTCCAGGTCTGAGCCCCTGGTGAGTAAGCCAGAGGTGACAGAGGAGTGGAATAAGTCCCTCAGCTGGAGGCAGAAACCTCGGGAGGAACCAAGACTCAAAAGGGGAACCCATCCTCCTCAGGTCGACCTGGAGAGAAAGAAAAGAGAGTCTTAATGGGGTTGAATAGCAAGAATAGGCCTTGATGAACAAGATTATTGACAGGCAGGCCATCTACGGCTAACAGAGTTGGAACCACTAAGTGTCCATAGAGGTAAATTTGTTGAAAGAGAAACTGACAGTCTGTAGTCCATAAAATAACAGGATCAGGAGCAACAAATGATTGGTTCCTATTTCTTGTATTGATAGTGGTTAGACAGGGCTAAACTGTTTGGAGAGGGCACCGCTGGCATTTAAAGCAAAACATCAGTATCACCTTAACACATCACAACGTCCCAACAGCAGCTAAAGCACAGTGTTTTAGTTGGTGACTCACCACGTTTCTTAATAAAACTCTAACGGATGAAGTTCTCTAGAGTGACATGATCTTCCTTATAAGTCCATGTTAACTTTAAAGCATTGCGGTCGTTAAGGGGTGACATACAACTGAAAGCCTTATATAGATGCCACATTGGGGCATTAGCGTCAGCAAGCTGCATGGCTATTTACTCTAACAGAGAGTTTGGCAGCCTGGGAGTCACCGATAGGTCAGGCCAGCACTTCTCTTCCTCCTGGGTGGGTTAGTGCAGTTGTTTGGAAGATGATACCATGCCGTGAGCATCCTCCTGCAATGCTTGGTGAGAAGTGGTTTAAAGAAAACTGGTCTTTATAACATTTTGGGCTGAAGGAAAAAAGGTTTTACACATCCTTAGTCATTTTGCCAGGTTGCGTTATTTAGACAATAAAGTAAACATAACTGAGGAATGCTTGAAGGCTTGTTATAATGCATTAGCCAGAATGGGTGGCTAAATGAGTCTTTGTTTAGTGAGCTAAAATCAAACCAGCTTATTTGAAAAGTTGAGTTATCATATTAATTGGTTGGAATGGCCTCATGTCTCACTTAAACACCATTAGATACCACCTACTTACCCAGTTCCCCTCTTCTAACACAATGAATACAGCTCACAAAGGCCTTGGGAATACTCAGATGAGTAGAATCAGGTGTGTTATATGTGCTGCAGTTGTCTCTGGGCCTGGGGTCTGACTCTTGGCTTTACGGTGTGCCAAATATAGGTCATACATACAAAGAAGAAAGATTTAAGAGAAATGAGTTCATTGGAAATTAATACACTCACCCTAAAACTGAAGCATTCACTGAAGCACACGCATCCTGGCAGATATTGTGATCTGAAGAAATGTTTTCACCCAGAAAAGCTGTCAATAAAACTTAAACTAATACAGCAGGACATAGCATGTTCTTCATTATTAAATAGCCCTGTCTTCCTGAAGGCATCAGCTTCACGGAGAGGAATAGACAAACATTATTTTCTTTCAAATAGCAGCTCTATGGGTGAGTGAAAATATAAATAATTTAAATAGTTGCAGTTAACCATTATAGATAATTACTGAGTTGCATGAGTTACAAAGAAGACCAAAACCTTTATGGTTGAAACACATGTAACACCTTGAGCACGTCAATGGAAAAGAGTAATCTCGGAATGTCCCTCATTCCATGTTCCTGGAATGGAACATGGAATGAGGGACATTCATGTCTTTCCTGTCTTTGTGTAGTGGAATGCATTCATGAAGCACTACTGTGTCTTGAAGTAAATTATTTGTTTCTCATGAAACCTTTGGCAGACACCCTAATTTGGACAACACTAACTGATGCTGTTGGCTGCATTTTAAACTTGCACACTACAGACTTTATCTGGATTTCTGTTGCCTAGAATTGTGACTTGGCTCTTTTTTACAGTACACATCTACATGCGTTTGTCTGCAGGCATTGTTTACCCTACTAGGGAGCCAGAAAACATGTGGGACTGAATATGATCTGCAAGTCAGAAAGTTTCATCTCCTCCAGCAGTGGGGCTCCAAGGCTTTACTAAAACCTGCTTGTTTGTGGCTGATCACACAAAGGACATGCAAAGCTAATGCTGTGTATCAGTATCTAGTTGCGGCAGTTGGATAATGATGAAACAGTTGCTGCTCAGACTGCGAAGGACCGAAGTCATCTAATAACTGACAAATGGAGGTTGTTTCTCTAACAATAATCCTTTCCTCTAGTTCCAACATTCTCAGCTATTTCTTTCTTTGGAACAGCCTAATTGTCCTAAAGATAAACACTTGGTGGACCACCATGTCATCTGACAAGAGGTTTTTGGAATTCCTTGCTAAAAACGCTGACTTCAGGAAAGAAAAACAAGGCTAGCACGTCTTGATATGCTATTTCATTTACAACTCGAGTAACAATAAATCCAAATAACAAGAAACACCCGAAACAGGGAAGTCCTCTCCACTGAGGCCGTTTGACACCATTGAGTGAGATGCTGAGCTGGTTCAACAGGAAGGAATGACACTAGTAAATAAGCAGAACACTGGTAAGAGCTAAAAAGAGTTCACAATAAGCTTAAAGCTTAAACAGCACAATGGCACTCCTCAGTAAACAAATTCCTCTACCTCACTGTATCTCACCTTCCTCTCTACTTCACTGTAGCCCACCTGCCTCACCACCTCACTGTACCTCACCTTCCTCACCACCTCACTGTACCTCTGCTGTCTGTCATTTAATTCTGTACATCAACCAGCAAACCAGCCCTTCAGAGCACACTGTACAGATATCACTTCTGTTTGTAATGTTTGTAATACTTGTTTACTTGGAATGTACTTTGTTCTGTACATTGTTTACCACAGTTTAGCCTTTCAAATTTCTCAGAAAAAGTTTTGTAGCGACAGTGCAGTAGAGAAGTAGAGAGACATGTATTTACACAAAAAAGACACAAAATTTGTTCATGTTTATTTGATGTTTATAATCACAGTATTCAAAGTATTCAAAGTAAATTTTGAGTGCTATTTGTATTGTCCTTGATGGATACCCTCATTACAAGACCCTCATTACAAGACTTTTTTAAAAGTCTTTGTCTCATTCAAATGTGCTTGTGTGCAGGATATTAGGCATCTGTACTTACAAGTGAATCAGATCCTCATGCTTCATCAGAGAAACATGCAAATTGTCCAACTGTTTATTCACAAATCCACCAAGCCGGCACCTTTTATGGCCATCTGTGCACTCCCCAAAGGACTCAGACGAAACTGACTCAAGGTGCTTGTTGTACTAGACCCCTGAGTCATACACAGTAAACACAGGGGACGTACGTGTGTGTGTGATTCCATTACAGAAAACAGGCTCTGTTTTCCACAGGCTTATCTGTAGTCATTCCAGAGCACTGGTACTAAGTGATCATATGGTAACTGCACATTAACGGAAGGAGCCAGGGCTATTGCTGGGATCTGTTTAGATATGCTGACTTTGGTGGGAAAGAGTGCCTAAACTGGCTCCAGATCAGCTGATAAAGCTTGAGAATAACTGCAAGCATTCAGACGCAATTACGTAGATGTTTGGGAAACTGAATGTTGTGCTTTTTATCTTGTCTTAGAGCTCAACCCATGACTAAACTTGAGTGTTTCCAGCAAACCGGAAGTAAGACAAAGCGAGCAAGAGGAAAAGAGAAGGCAAAGGAGAGGTGGGGTCCAGGAACTACCCGTGGAAGTCTCTGGAAACATGAGTCACAAAATTAAGATTATGAATCATCTGATCCAACGTTCCACCCACCCCTTGTCTCTCACAAGCCCTTTCAGGCTCTTTTTGGTCATTTCCTCACATTTTTTTCTGAATAAGGCTCTTTATTAAATGTCTTATGATCATAAAATGCCTCTCCTATGTTTTCACATTTTCTCTGAGAGAGAAAAATAGAAACATAGCACACACATTCTCACTCACTCTGTCGGTCAATAGCCATTTGTTCACCACTGCAGTAGAGTGCATCAGACTGAAACAGCTATGTAAGGTATGCATATTGCTGTCACATTAATGGACCTCAGAGCACCATTTAGCATTGCGTTCAGTAAGAGAGCATATTTGGCTATTGCCTAATCATCCCAACTCCATTCAGCTCATACCATACGAAGGAAGTAGGTTGGATAATGCTGCAGTGGATGACATGGACCATTGGTTTTTAACTGGTAGATAAGGATGGGGAAAAATATCCTGTCGAGTGGTACAGGCCACACTGCCCAAAAAGGTTTTAGGAGAGGTCACCAACCTATAACCTCAGAGCATGTGATTTTGTCCAGCTGTGGCAAAAGAGCATAAAGAACACACAAAGAGAGATCCATGTTCTGCTCCCCATGGCCTTCTTTCCTATGCTGTGAAAAGTTGCTCCTTGTCTTGCCAGAAGTCTGGTTTACATTAGCGATTTGGCACAGCGCCCCTGCAGCGATTCGCATGGCCACAGGAGCTGTCATTGCCCAGGCTCCGGCCGGCCTCCATCATGTCCAACAAGACACTCACATACATACACACACGCACACACACACTCCTCCACTCCCCTCCCCGTTTCCAAAAAGAATACTTAGGCTTCTGACCAGAGTCTGGAACATATGAGCGAGCTGTCACTGGAGGTTTAGCGAGTGAGCAGTCCGGTTGCTAGGGTTGTGGGGAGTGTGTGTCAGCGTGCTCCACTGAAACACCACGTCATGTTCTGAGTGAGTGTACTGAGCTGGGACTGGGGAATTCAAGGAGGGGCCCCAAGAACTCTCGCACTGACGCTAGCAGAACCAGTGGCCTCCATCTTGAGCCACAGCCAGATAGAGGAATTGAAAATAACAGAGAAGGCCCAAGAAAGAACTGCTTTCAGAGAAAATGAGGAAGAGGGTGGATGAAGTGAGACATAGTGGGGAAAGCAGCATTAGAAAAGCTGAATAAACAGTCACAGAGCCCAGGCAACCCAGTGATGTCACCACAGCCTAAAGTTTTAGCAAAGCTCTAGAGGACACCAACCCAATGTTTTTCATCTCATACCTGTGCCAGACTTGTAGGAGTGTGTGATTACTGGGAGCATTTAAAATGTTCACACTGGTTTATTTGCCGTGTCTTTTTTTTTATTATAAAGGTTCATGGTTCTTAGCTTAGTTTAGATTTACGGCTCTTAGTTAAATCAATTTATTTTATGTGGAGATTCTTTAAACCTTAAAAAAGGTTCTTCTCACACATTTATAAAGAAAAGTTCAGTTGAAAGGTTCTGCTATCCACATTACCTAATTTATTTGTAAAATAATATAGAATCTAAAGAATATATGTCTAAGAATATAAAGCTTAAAGACTATCAGGAGATTCTAGTATATTTTCAGAAGAAAACCTGTATCTTCCCAGACATTGATATACCACAGTCTCTACTCAATCTCATACCACAGCAAGGTAAATTCTTCTTCTCTGCCATGTCTAAAGCCCCATCGTGTCTGTCTCACACTTTGCTCAGAGCTCATAATGATTGTTCATTGGCTTGGCAGGCATAGACACAGGACAGCTTTGATTCCTTGCGTTTTGCTTTTTAAACACTAAACATTCCCAAGCTTGGCTTCGGCCTTAATTGCTTCCACCTTTCTCAGATGCAGCCCAAGCTACACTGACTGCGTTAAAACTGAATTGGGACGGGTGAAGGAGAAGTGAAGGTTAGGTCACCTCTACTGGATTTCTGAAACTAACCAATACTGCTTTCTCATGATCGCAAGTCCTCTGAACAAGGTTATGGCCAACAATCCACAAAGGAGCATGAAATCTTCTGCCTTTTTGTTCTTCTTCCTTTTACTTTATCTAGTTCTTTCACTGACAGAACAAAAGGTCGATTAAGAGTACAAAACCACAAACCTCTGAAATGTGATAATACTTGCTGCCAAATCCTTAGGTGGGCAAAAGGACAATAAAAGTAAACAAAGGGCATTTGAGAAACGAAGACAGATTCACGTCTTTACTGAAAGCTATTTGGATGAGAGAGGGCACAAGAGTGAGAGTGTTTGATTAGAAACATATTGCATAGGGATTTTTGCTCTCAAGTGTCCTTTTGTTAATGCACCGAGCTTTTCATGAAACCACAACTCATCTTGTACAACTCAGCATGTTTCATTTGTTGCTCTCAAGTGCACATGTTAAGGATAACCTTGTTAGGTCAAATATATATAATTGAAAACTTACATTAAATCAACAAATTCTAAGTGTTTATGCTACATTCAAGGCTCCTTTCCGAGAACTCTGCGTGAAAGAAAGTTTGTTGAGAAAGCGTTTTGATCAGTTGGTTATGTTCCCACCAAATCTGAAAGACCGGTAGGTTCATGGCAGTAAAAGTAGGAACTTAGGAGGCACATTCCAAATGCTGCCCAATGTGAGCCCCCTGCTCTCCAGGTGTTTCCACACACACACACACACACACACACACACCACATTGTCTATATGAAATGATTTAGACAGGGATGATTCAAGGATAACCATGAACCACAGATTCTTGAATGGCATTCTATTTTTCTTGGTCCAAGAACATTTCAGACTCTTACAAAGGCCCAACCAATGTGAAACTACTGAGATAGACACAATAAGGACGGATAAAATCATAATGATATAATAATGATAAGGTTAAAATCAAACAATTAAAGACTCCAATTATTGAATGATATGACGGTCAAATTTGGTTTTCGTTTCAACACATCAGTTCAGTTGTCACAAGTGACTGGTTTTCTTCACATCGGATGTCTGTTTTTGTATAAAACCAAGTTACTAAATATTCGTGCTTTTACAAATACCGATAAGGCCATGGCTCCTCAATATGAGCGAAGATTATCAGCCAACCGATATATTATTCAGGCCCTACTTTATCTTGAACTGACCCCACAGAGGTACTCAGAATCCATATATGCCATGCATGTATAGGTGTAGTTAATTGACTCCAGTGGCTCAAGCCTTAAATAAAGTCTTTGTTGTAAGTGTGGGCCCTGTTTCACAGGAGAGTGCAAGTCTGAGTCAAGCCATTCTGCCCCCACTGCCTCAGCGGACTTCCAGCTTGGTTAATGAGTCACTTACCTGGGGATTCGGCACGAGACCCGGCTCAGCTTGCCTTACACAATGGCTGCCTCAGCAGGTTGGCTGCAGAAGAAAGAGCTCCTACATTCTGTGGCAGGAGAGGCACTGCCCCCAAGCTACAAGCTAATCAGCACTCTCCCAGTTAGACTGCTAAGGTTGTTAACAGTTGCCCATTGACAGAGCTAGCTGGTTACTCATATGTATACACGCATAAATTCTAATGTGGAGTCCATGACTACGAACAGAGCAATGCATGAGTGGTGAAGGATTGAAATGACTGTGAGACACCGTGTCTGGGAATGAGAGAGAAAGATAGAATGTGTTTGTGTAGACAGAATCTGTGTTGTTTGAGTGCTGGTCTCCACAAGGTCATGTGATAGGAGAACTTGACTTTGGTAAAAGTTTCGTGTGGGAATGGACAGAGGTGGAGTTTGTTTGTGCGTGGGGGAGCTTCTACATAAATCTATTTCGCGAGCACAACCCAAAAGGTCTTTATGTAGCATAACGTGTTTCTGCCCTGTGGGACACAAAGGGAATTCTCAGTAATCACTGGAGCCCTCTGAAAGGTTGCTGCAACAGACAAACTAAAGCATTTGGATCAGTTTTCTCTCTCTAAAATTAGGCAGTGTGCTCTAACCCCCTCTTCCTCCCCATGAAGATTGCAAAACTGTATCAGAAAAGTGATTTAAACCAGACTCACAGAAAGAGTTTGAAGGCACATTTTAATATATAATTTAACATAGTAGATCATGTGGCTTTTTTATTTATTTTTTTGGTTTAAGCGCAGCATTATTCTTCATTTTTTATTTATGACAATTCTGAGGAAAAAAAAACTTGTTAGAATTTATAACTGGTTTCTGAAGGCATCTGGTACACACAGCATGCACCATTTGATGCATTTCATTGTCTCTCCTTGTCAGATTTTTAACATGTTAAAAATATATTTCGTTTTACAAATGTTCATCTGATGCTAAAGTGGTTGAGGCCATTTAATATTTTTTGAAAGAATTATTACAAAGCTGTGCTCACAGAATTAACAGACTTTTTTTGAACATTGAACATGATAGGATGTTATTATAAACAAATAATTGCATGATTTTGTTTGCCATAACTATTTGTAGTTAAAGTATTTTATCTAAAAAAACATTGTTGTGTCATATAGTGACTCATGACTGGGTCTTTTCCCTCTGAGGCCAAATCAAAATCATTTTGGGGGGACATACAGTCTCCTTGTAGTTATCTGCCATATACTTGCGTGCACTACACTAGTGCCCTTCGCTTTTTGTCTGCGTGGCCTTCTTGTGTTGAAATAAAGGGTGAAGTGACTTTTTAAATATGGCAGAAAAATACAACAAATTAATCAAAAGTAAGTAATTCTTCTGCCAAGCAGTATGTGAACAGTTGGTTATGGGTGTCAGTCAAAGACAACTGAAGTGCTAGAGCTCAGAGCTGTTTTGAAGAACCTGGAACTGAGTGAATATTTGTAAAGTTTTGGAGACATGAGGACAGTGAGAAAGGTCAAAGAGCACTGAAGGGAAGAGAGTTAGTTCCGTATGGGGTAATGTGATCTTGGGATTTCTGTAGCGTATGCACATGCGTTCTCTCGTGAATGCATACATGCACACACACTAGGCATGTGCTAGATTAAAAACTTTAGTCTTTAAAAGACTACTCAAGACTACTGTGAGACTGTTTCACTTTCAGATTTAAAACAAGATTAAAGCAAACTTTCAGTTTTGACACCTGTCACTTGTGCAAAGCGGCGCCTTCCAAAGTTTCATCTTTTAAGCTAATCAAACCAAACACATTTACACGCCAATTCCTGATTAGTTTCACTTTCCTGGCACAGTTAATAACTGACCACATTCCATCACTGGGAATTTTCTCCTGGATGCTTCTTTTAACCATACCTAACATTCCCGGCAATTTAGCCCAGCATGGGTGCATCCATACTAGGAGGAGGCTGCAGGTCCCTTTTATTAGCACAGCATGGTTCCTTCTGCAGCATTCAAACCCTCAGGATGCCCTCAGGATGCTTAATGCCCATTACTTCCAAGGACTTAAGATGTTTATTTTCTCGTTCACTCAGTTTTGCAACTGAATTTTTTTGTTATCTTTGTACGTGGCATGCATCATTCACAGGGTTTTAAGTGTACTACACAAAATTAGCTACTCATTCTCAACAGTACAAGATTATGCACGCTTAGTTTATCGAGATGAGTTATGATTTGTGAAACAACAGAGTTTGGAAGCAGCAACAAATTTTTACCACACTAACACTAGCTTCATTACACTTTACATCTGGTCCATTATAAAGGGACCTTTCACAAGCATACAAAATAATAGGAATGTAACAGTAGTCCTAGTTTTTTAATAATGTTGAATGCTAAAATAAACCAAAAATGGAAACAATATAGTAACACATGACTTTTAGACACTCCTTATCAGTGACAGCTGATCACAATACTGCATGTGAAGGCTAAAAATTACATCAATAGCTTACACACTGCGGCACATTTGGAATGCTCTAATACTACCTATCACCACTGAAGAACTCTGTGAATGAGCAATATAGAAAATAGAAGTGTTCTATTTTCTGAATGTCCATTAAAAGGGCCTACTTATGACGGGAGAATTAACCTTATTAAAAGGAGGTCCGGGAGAGGGAGGTGAGTGAATGGTTGTAAGGGTGTTTTTGTCAATAAAATACAGTAAATGTAACAAGAATGTCTTGTTTTTAGTTGAGTCATTGATCTTATGGTTAAAGACAATAGGGTTAGAAGAACACAGGTTTGGTTCCTGACTTAGGTGTACACACAAGCAATTGTAATACAGGCCAGTCATCAAAGCAGAGGTCATTTAAAGATATCTACTTCAATGGCCTGGTCATAAGATATGGAGAAGCTGGAAAATCTTAATGGTTGATTTTGGTACTTAAACCCACATAAATGTGGACCTCTTGGGAAAGTGAAATACAAACTAAATATGTAGGAGGTGTTCACAAAGTATGTATTTAACAAATAACATTTCTTTGTTTTTTTAAGGGTTTATATATTTAAGGATCCCTATCCTGTTTGGAGTTCCCTCTCAGACCCCATAGAGTTGTCACTCGTGCACAAGTAAAAGCCAGGTGCCTGGTTGACTTATTTCTGCTCAACAAAGAAGAGCTCTCTTTGGACACGTGTCTGTTCTGACAACTAGTCATCAGAAGCTTACAGACAGTGAGATCATTCAGAGAGTTTTACAAAGACAGGCTTTGATTCACCTGAGAGTATGTGAACACAGATTAGAGGGCAGTTTATTACCTTTTATTCTTTCATCACAAAGGGGTGAGGATGCACGTGTGTGGAGTGGAGGTGATAACACACTCGGCATGTTCTAATGAAGGGGCCGACACACAGGCCCTCAGGGGCGGTCAGTCTTAATGAGCCTCCACAAGTTCTCTTTAAGAGCAGAAGTAGGGTGGGTGGCGGGTGCGTGCATGCGTGTGTGAACAGAGTTTAAATAAAAAAGTCTTATATACAATATAATATGTATGGAACTATATGTACACATATGCGTATAGTTGCACTACTACCACTATTACTACTCATAACTAATTCCAGTGGGAAGTTCTCTTTCTTGGAACTAAAAAAGTTTGCAATTTTTACTTCATTTTTTATTTAATAGAATTAACATGCTTTATTTATTTAAACTCTGCAGATACTGTAGTACTATTCATATTGTTAAGTTTTAGTTGAAAGTAAATAAATAACAGTCTTTTAAGGAATAACATTTTTTATAAGACTTTTTTATTTGTTATTCCACAATATTAAGACATAGCCAAGCTAGTTCTCCCAATGCTTTGGCCATTAGCGACTGGAAGTCCTAGATACTACAAATGTGAAAATTGGTATAACCAGGTTATTGTTGTTGGTACAGTCTTTTGCAAAGTTTGGATGTCTGTGTTTATGATAGAATTTTGAAAACAAGTTGGTATATGACAAGTGTGGGGTAACACAAATTAACTGAGGATATTAAATTCTTTCAGTTTGTTGATATCTCTTTTACATCAGCTGAGAGGACGATGTAGTGCCTTCTGTAACACTTCAGTCACAGGTATCTGATTCCACATGTGATGCCTGCTTGTATGACAACAGTGCTGTTTCAAGTTAAAGTCCTGGTAAGTGGTGGATGGTGAGATTAAGTGTGTACTCCGCTGGCTGTCTGCCATTCCAGCTGTTGATCAGTTGGTGGGAAAGGGATGAGAGAGTATCCGGCCCCTTAGCCATAACACACTCTATGCACTCACGATGCCCATTATTAGACAATCACCACTGTCAGACATGAGACAAAGAAAATGGCCTTTTTGGTATGTGGCTGCTTTGTTTTGACTGTTGCGGATCTTGGCTTTTCTCGAACTCTGTGTACTTAAGTGCATAACAGACATGTTGTGTTTCATTTAATTTTTATAAATTATGCTTTGAACTGCCATTCCAACTTGCACTTTACCACTCTGTGGTGCTTTACACAGTACATTAACCCCTGTACTGTGATCTCGTCCCCCTTTAACACAAAGCACATATAAGTAAACCATGGCACATTTAATTGTTTGATGTAATAATGTTTTATGTATGGAAAATCTGTAATAATATTATATTATAGTCCAAATATTATGATGTATCTTATTGCCATCTCTGGTGCAATTTCCATGCCTAAAACTAAAGGCAAGACAAGTCTTTCATTAGTTGACAGTTCATTTAGGTACCATTGTAACAGTACGACATAAAAAACACAAAGGAATGTGGAAACCAACCTGAAAAGCCTAGAAAGCGTCTGTTCTTGACTTGAATCATAGTCTTACTTTATGCACAGAAACTTTAATGATTCTGATTGTGCCAGTCCCAGGACTCACTTATGAGCAAACCCACAACACCTCATTCACCCTCATATTGGAGCCTGAGAATTTATGGCGGCTAAAGTCTGTTTCTCTCCCTCCCTATGTGCTGAGCCTTGAGAAGCAGGATGAGGTTACAGCTCCAATTATTTTATCAGTTCTTTTGGCCCCAGGCCAGCCAGGGAGTAGTGTAAATCTGCTGCGATTTGAGCCTCTCGCCTCTGAAGTCTTCAGGAATTCATTTGTCAGCTCAGCTTTGGAGGACCTAGATAAATGAAGACAGCAGGATGCCTCTTTGAGAGGAGAAGCACAGAGAGAGGGCCATCTCACGGAAGAGGCAAAGGGTCAGCCGATAAAAAGTACGGCCAAAAGATGGAGATGGAGAGCCCATTGCATGACACCCTAAATCTCTGCTGGCAGAAGGGGTAGTAAATCAAAGCTGCCTCAGTGAGGGATGTAGTAGTGACCCTGAATTCCAACCATTCTGGGTTTCAAAACCACACTTCACTTTTACAATGATGGTTATAACTCTATCCCGAGAACATTAAAACATATATAATGAGGTTCCTAAATGTTTCTTGATCTGAATGTGTGGTTCTAAGAAGAATGCTTTGTTTCTGTAAAACCTTTTGTCCCATGTTTAAATTATAAGCAAACAATTTAATGAGCAATGTTAGGATTTGGAGTTACAGTTAGAGTTAGGACCAGGGTTAGGTCTTGGATTTAGGTTAGAAAAGTGACACCGAGAGTTTACAAAGCTGGGGTTAAAGTTAATTTAGGTGAACATCTGCAGAACATCCAAAGTAGGGTACCCTAATAAAGTGTAATTTCATTTAAATATTTATTTTATGCTTTTAAAAATGTCTTCACACATTCATTTACAAAAAGGCAAGGTCTAAAACGTTCTTTAAGGAATCAGAATGGTTCTTTTGTGGCATCAGTCCAAAGAGTCTTAAGATATGGTATTTCTCAGCAATTACTGATTCATGTGACATGTTCACGGAAGCTTATTCACAATCACAAAGTACAGTTGGCAAAAACTAGGACATTCGAATTCCAGAGAATTCTCAGAATGCCTCATTTAAAGATAGCTGGATTGATGGCTTTTTGTGAATGTTAATCAAGGGTAGAAAAAAAATGGAACATGTTAGCATTATTTTTTTAATGTTAATTTAATGATAAGGCCATTAATACACACTTATATAATTATATAGACTGATATAAACAATCATCACTTTGGATGAGATTTTATCTGCACTACAGTGAATACAAACATTAAGCATATGCACGTTAAAATAAAGTTGTCAAAAAAGCTAATTTGAAGTGTTGCCATGCAAGACCCACAAGACCCATACAAGAACAACTTTTATACCTGATATGCGTGTCTTTAACAAGTTAAAATACCCTGACATAGAACTATGTGACGAGGCTAAATAACAATTAGCATTATTTTCATGAGTGCAATTGTACTGAACATATGTTTCCAGATATGTTCTACAGCTCAAAACCCTCGCAGCCCTCACTCCTAAAGCCTGTCTCAATCTCCCTTCTACTCTACGAGCCCCTGTCTCACCCTGGGGAGCACTATAAATAACAGCATGAGCTCATCCCAAATGGTAATTAATTACAGGCTGGGGATCCCTGCCGAAGAGCAGGCAGCGGGCTGTTATGACAGCCCCCTTCTCCCAGACCCTCCATCACCTGTTGATCCCATGCTGAGCAAGTTCTCCCACCCGTAACCTGAGACTTAGTCTTGTCCTTGACTGGAATGACCAATGCAGCCTAAGATTCTGCATAAAGCAGAACAGAGGGTCAAAACATCCTCGAGTTAGCAAAAAAACAAGCTATACTACGCTACAACTACTTGACAGCTATTTGATATATTAACAATAAGAGTGACTCGTTGGTTTTCCTTCTGAATAACGATTAAGACCCAGACACACTCTCACTTTTTAAATCTAGGCTGAAAACTTACTTGTTTAGTAAGTTCTTCTGTTAGATGAAGGGTGTAGAATGGGGAGGTGGTGAGCACTGAGGATTCAAGTAAACTGGGATCCTGGTGCTGTCGTCTCACCACTCCTTATGTCTGTCATACCCCTCGGCTCTGCCCTTTCTAGCTAGGCTGCTATAGCAAGGTATAGGCAGAACTAACTCTTTCCTCTGTTTTCTCCGAGGGGAGCTGCTCCTCATCAGTCTAGCGCGACTGATCACCCTCTGAGGTCCAGGTCACCATCTCATCCAAATCTGCAGTCACTGGGGCCTCGTGCCCAAGTACCAACTCCCCCAGCCAAGGGCAACTGCTGTTCAGATGCTCTGGTGGAGATTGTTGTTCCTGTTGCTGTGGACTAGAGACTCTCAAACTACTCCTAACTCAGACTACAAACTACCTCTACTGAAGCTTATTTGTACTTACTCAAACAAAAACTACCTCTACTGACTCTTAACTGTACTTACTGTGATTGTCATAGAAGCCCAACTGTTCAGCAGTGATTAGGTCTATATAAAAAGGCCTTCTATTACTACATTTCTCCATGGAAACTCTCTTCTTCTCTTCTCCTGAGGTTTCTCAACTTAAATGAGTTTTAAAGGTCAAAACAGGTTATATGAAGTCACTCCCACTAAAAAAGGAACTGTAACAGAATATTATACACTTACATTCTCTTAACTAAAGGCACTGAATACCCCTGATGGGTTTGAAACATGAAAGCTTTCAGTTTACTCTGAGTAAAGGCACAAAGTTATGGTACTTCATTCTTTTGTTTCATAGCAGTCACTTATGTTATGTTTCAGTACAATGTGTTTAGTATTCTCCTAGAACACTATGAATGTTTGGCACTGCTTGCAGAGAGTGCCCTGATTGGTTAGATTCAAATAATCAGAATAAAACATTAATAAGTAGGGTCAATCATAAATAAGTAGGGTCAAGTAAAGTAAATGCCATAGGCCTACACCATGACATTTAGAATTTCTATTTTTGTTCAGATGAAAGTTTAAGGTGGAGATAAATAAGATAAATTCCGTATAGATTAATACCATGAATGTAAATGTGGGATATGTGCATATTTACCTAATAATGGCTAGAGAAAGTTATTTGGCTCCCATTTCATGGCACACAGTTTACTCCATATCTCCTCATTTCATTTGCTCTCTTAGCCTGACATAACTCAGTTTCATAGAGGCAAATTGACATAATCTAAGACCCCCTGTCAGGCACCTATTCTTCCCACCCATCCCTGTCACTCAAAACAGGAACTCTAGCCTAACAAGGTATCACAGCCCTAAACTAACACTACCCAACCCCACAACAGCTGTGCCTGTGAGAAAAAGCAATAAGGGCCTGGTGTCACCACCGCAGGAGGTTAAGAGGGAGGGTGGTCAAATTTATGAACAACCCTTCAACTAGCCATTGTATGTATACAAGATAACAATGTCACATGACTGAACAATCACTTGTACATCAGGATGATTAGTGTTTCTATTAATTACAGTGTGATATCTGGGTATTTTCCTTGTGAATCAAAAGGGGTCAGATACGTATTCAAAAAGAAATATTTTAACATATATCACAATACATATATTGACAGCACATCAAAATAAATTTCATTTTTATTGTCTTTAGCAGTAAACTGTACTGTACTGGACTAAAACTGATTTTTTTATTCAATCCATCTCTGAAATTTCCATGTTGTGGCACAAAATGCAGTCAGAGTGGAACAAAATATAATCAGGTTAACCTCTTGTCTCTCACTGGGCAATATTCCTGACGTCCATTCACCATAAAGCAAACATCCTTCCACACCCACATAGCCATGGACTGCCAGCTGGCACAAATTTCCACTAACGCTCTTGGATGTCTGCATGTCAGAACTTTCCTCTCTCATGTTTATTTGTGCTGTTGTTTGATGGCTTGTGTTTTAAGGTGCAAGTGCATTATCAGGAAATGAAGTGGCCCCTTATAGTCATGCGTGAACACACCACACAGTGTGAAATTCTTTCTCTGCATTTTACCCATTTACCAAGTGAAGCAGTGGGCTTCCACCATCCGGGGGTGCCAGAGGAGCAGTGTGTGGGGACAGTGTCTTGCTCAAGGGTACCTCAGTGGTGCCACTAGCAGTCCTGGGATTCAAACCGCAGTCTTCGGCCACCAGCTGCCCCAGAATTAAGTAAGAATTTGAAAGGAATTACTATCAGTAAATTTCCATTATTTGCCCTGTGATCCTTTTGAATCAGAATCAGAATCAGATTTAGAAAACTTTATTTATCCCGGAGGAAATTGTTTATGTTGTTTGGAAATTGTTTTGTTCTACTGTCATATAATATTTATAAATTTAACCCTTAATAATATAATTGAAAAACATGAGACCAAAAGTGTGATAGGTTATGCCATTTGCTGATTGATGGAAATAAGTAATTCCTCTGTTGCAGGGTGCAATGTGATACTGAGAGAGGAAGTGTGTGTCCTGTGTTTCTCAGACTTAACATTCCTCACACGCAACCATACTGCCTCCATCCCCCACTAGCCCAAAACCTGAGAACCCTTTCTCTTCTTCCTCCAGTCCCTCCATTTTTCTTTCCTCAGAAGGCTTTGTCTCTGTCTCTTGGGCTCAAAGGAAGTGGTTCTTCTAAATATATACCACTCTTACCCCCTGCAGAATGTCCTCTTCTGCACCCTTTGGGTTCTGGCTTTAAATTTTAAGTTATTAGACAATTTTAACAAGATATACTGACTGTTTCACATCTGTTGGCGTACAGTTTGTCAATCATTTTCCACTCCGTTCATCAATACAAACCCTAAGACCACTGCTGACTAGAATTTTTTTGGGTGATGAGCCATTGTTAGTAGTTAAACCAATACGGTAGTGAAATGTGTGTGGCAGGACATAACAAGAACAGGACAGGATTTTTAAAGTGATGTATATTCTCTCCTTCTTGTTCTTTCTCTGCCACTAATTGTATTGTAATCTTTACTGATGGAGGGTTGAGGGTGGTTATGGGCCAATTGTGTTTATATCATCTTCTAGTCAGTTCTCTACATTTCCAACCCATCTCTCTGCCCCATTAACCTCAGCTGTTCAGTGAACCCTCCCGGTCATCCTGTCTTAGTTCCAGATATGGCCATTATCCTACTGCAGAAATCCCTCAACTGGTTCCTGACAGCACGTCTATCCAGTTTACCGAGACAGAAGAGTTATTTTATGTTATGGAGCTCATGACTGACACCAAACCTCCATTGACAATGACTGTATATTTACTCTGCCAGAAGAGATAAAGAAAGAGAACAAATACAGGGAGAGCAGGACCAAACTAATGTGGAGACAAATCTAACATGTTTTTATTCAGGTAAATGTGTAGAATGTGCTTCTAGTCACTTTCTCTGGTTCCCTTGGCAAATAATTTTACAGCTATCTGGCAGATTTATCACAAAGTCTGTTTCTGTGCCATGAAAGTAACCTCTTCATGTCACAAAATATTTCTAGATGTTTTTGGTGTTGTCTGTATATCATTATAACGTTTCTATGAAGCATAGAAACATCTCATAGTGAGAACAAGCTAAGCAAATGTCCACATGGCAGGGTTTATTTTAACATGGTTTTACAATTAATCCTTCCAAAGTAATGACTGATTTATCTCTTCATATTTTCCTGTTCACAGACCTAATCACAGTATCAGTTAACACATACTGTATACGTGATTTGAATAAAACACATTTTAGTTTATCGTACTGACATTTGCTAATCAAGAACTATCAGTCAAAAAAAAATTGACCTAGAGTTTTTCACTAATATTTATTTCCTCCATGTTTTAGGCTGAAAATCTCACTTTAGTTCAAACAACATGGAATTGCATTGAAATAACACTATTTTCCAACAACTAGACACTCTTTCAGCTGTATCATTCAGAAAAGTTCTCAAAGGCTCTCAAAGTTTAGTAGTACCTCACTCATTCCTTCTACAAGTGACCAAAAGATGGCTATAACTTTTAATAATTTAATGCCAAAAACCTCAGTCTGAGTACATGAGGTCTATAATATTCCACCCACATTTGAAGACATGCTCTTCAAAGCTGCTTGTCTGCCCACAATCTAGATGTGGTGTCAAGGCCTTAAGCCTCTCTAAAAGTGAAAGAGTAAGAGTTTTCCCATGGACAGCATTTCTCATGAACACCAGCATTTCTCACAAACACCACCCTTCAGGAACTTCTCACTCAAGCAAGCTTTCCTCCTGTCCAGCTCTTATCTCCTCGCGCCATGCAGCGATCAAGGCATGATCTCACTGTACTAAAAGTGAGGCCAGCTGAGAGAGGGAGACAGATTACCCCTCAAAAATGCAATATGAACCACATCTCTCAGCTGGAGGAATCTTTTGGTACTCCTCTTCCTGTATCCCAGTGCAGCTGCAGATGAGTGCTCTGCATGCATTACTCAGCTACGCATCTATTTGACCCCAGCCAGCCAAGCCTTTCATAGGCAAAATGATTATACGCATGAATCGTTAACGAGATGATGTCATTCCTCCCTCCTCTCCCACGGCTGTCCACTGACATCACTGCACACAATTCATGTCAGACGTGACCTGCAAACTGGCAAAATCAGCAAGCCTCATAAAGCAGAAGGGACCTACCAATGGAGGAAACTGAGACAAGCTCATTTACACTGTGAACATCAGAGATGAGTACTGGCTATTGAAGGACAAATTCAAATGTTTATTGTGAAAATGTGTTTGCGCCTGCTCCAGTGCACTCATAAAATCAAAACTGCAGACAAGCATAAAAGTTCCTGCTGTGTTCATGTCAGACAATTTTCAACAGGAATGGACTACTTACCAGGCCAGTCGGACCTGTGCCTCTGACTGCCCTGAGCCTCAAACCTGAGGCAGTTCAAAGACTCAGAACAATACCCACAGATGTAAAAGACGACTTGCCATTGAATTCAAATAGATAACTAAATCAATTAAACAAATGATGAAATGTTAGCTCTCCTCAAGCCCCTTGGCCCATGAACTTGCCAAGGAATGGTAGTCTTTTCAGGAAAGAGGCCAGTGAAACAGAAAAGTGTCCAAATCAGAAGTTCTGTGCTAGTTTGCAGGTGACACTGATCCTGTAGCATGCAGAACAGAACTGAAAATCATAAAGGTTGTAATACCGACGTTTACCAAGAGAAAGCCTAATAAAGAAAAGGAGGCAAAAGATGTGACTTAAAGATGTGAGACTATTTTCTTAATAATTAGAAACTTGAGCTATGAGGCTAATATCGTTAACAGTTAATAGCCAGATCTTTTCTGTAAATACTTTGTTAAATTGGTGCAGAGTCAGTGATTTATGACTTACTATAAGCCACACAGCTCAACAAAACTTCACTATGTATCTAAATGTAGACCTTAGACAGGGTCTTTGTTTACAGGGTTTGTTACAGTAGGAGTACAGATCTATAATCAGTTTTTGTTAAAATAAGCACCATAAATACAGAGGAAATGTCACGAGTGAGCAGAATGAGAGAGAGAGTAGTTGCCCAAGTGTGGCGTGCCGGATGAGCCCAGTCGCGGATACAAACGAAAGAGCTGGTGAACCACGCGCTTTGCTCTGAGAACGCTCTGGGAGGAGTAGAGATTCCCACCAAGGAATCCTTGTTCTCAAACACACACAGGAAAGGGTAGATAAGAGAGGCTGGCTGGGTGAAGTACTCACAGCACCGCTAGGAATTGGTTTGGCGCTTGGCATGAGGGTGAACCCTAATGTCTGGGTGTCAGATATCACCTATTTTCCTGTTTAAATACCCTACGCGTGCGTTACTTCCGATGACCCGTGACATCACGCGACCCGGTGTGTGTGACAGTACCCCCCCCAGGGCCGGCACCTGCCGGACCAGGCTGGGAGGACACCCAGCGACGGTAGTCCCAGATGAGGGAAGGGTCCAGGATGTGGTGGCCGGGGAGCCAGGACTGCTCCTCCGGACCGTAGCCTTCCCAGTCCACGAGGTACTGAGTGCCATGGCTGTGGCGGTGTGAGTCCAGGATCCGCCGGACTGTGTAGACCGGACCACCGTCGATGATGCAAGGTAGAGATAAAAACAGGTTTTAGGTTAGACATGTGGAAAACAGGGTGGATGCGGTGCGAGGCAGGCAGCTGGAGCCGGAAGGTGACAGGGTTAATTCTTTTAATGATTTTGTAGGGGCCGATGAAGCGGGGAGCCAGTTTCTTGGAAGGGGTGTAGAGAATGATGTTCCGAGTGGAGAGGTATACCCTGTAACCCACGTGGTACATGTGTCCCGGAGGGTGCCGGCGGCGATGTTGGTGTGTGTAGCGCGCGTTGGCGCGCATGATGGCGCTCCGGGCCAGGGTCCAGGTCCGTTGGTGCCGGTGCCAACTGTTGGGCAGACGGGATCTCCACCCCCGGCTCCTGGTGTTTGTACCCGTAGCATACTTCGAATGGGCTGAGGCCGGTGGCTGACGAGGTGAGGAGGTTGTAAGAGAGCTCGGCCCAGACGAGGCAGCAAGCCCAGGAGCGCTGACGCTCGGACACGAAGCATCAGAGGAAGTGCAACCAGTTGTTGGTTGTTTCGCTCCGTCTGGCCATTGGTCTGGGGGTGGTATCCGGAGGAGAGGCTGGTGGTGACATTGACAAGACCTTCCAGAAGCTGGCCGTGAACTGGGGCTCTCTGTCCGAGACGATGTCCCTGGGGAACCCATGCAATCGGACTACGTGCCTGATGACTAATTCGGCCGTGTCCTTTGCCGAGGGGAGTCTGGCTAGAGCCACCAGGTGCACGGCCTTGGAGAACCTATCCACGATGGTGAGGATGGTGTTCTTACCCAGGGATTCGGTGATGAAGTCGAGGGCGATGTGGGTCCATGGCCGGCGAGGTTGGAGCATGCCCGGAGCAGCGGCGTTACTGGTCTTGGTGCAGGCGCACATGTCACATGCCTGAACGAAGGACCTGGCGTCCTTGTTGATGGTGCTCCACCAGAACGCTCGTCTCAGGATGGAGAGGGTGTGACTGAGACCCGGGTGGCCAGCCAGCGCGGAGGAGTGGGCCCACTGCTTGACTTCCGAGCGAAGGTTGGTAGGAACAAACAGCCGGCCAAGAGGTATGTTCGCTGGAGGTGGTTCCAAGGCGTGCCCCTGGCGGACTCAATCTTCCAACCCCCACTGGAGAGGAGCCACGGCTGGGTGGCAGGACAGGCACGGGTTCCGTCCGGGGAGGCTCGATCTGGTGTTGACGGGAGAGGGCGTCAGCCTTGGTGTTTTTCGACCCTGGACGGTAGGAGAGGTGGAAGTTGAACTGTTCGAAGTACAGGGCCCACCGCGCTTGCCTGGGGTTTAGTTGCTTTGCCTGGCGGATGGAGATTTTATGGTCGGTCCAGACCGTGACCGGCTCACGGCTGCCCTGAAGCCAGTGATGCCATTCCTCTAGAGCCCACTTGATGGCGAGCAGTTCGCGGTCCCCTACCCCGTATCGCTGCTCAGTGGGAGTGAATTTTCTAGAGAAGAAACTGCATGGATGCAGTTTCTGGTCTGGACCTCACTGCGAGAGGACGGCTCCTACGCCCACATAGGAGGCGTCCACCTCGACAATGAAGGGTTTGATGTGGTCTGGGTGAGAGAGGAGGATAGGAGATGAGGTGAAGCGGTGACAGAGGTCGTGGAAGGCTGTGACAGCGGCTGGACTGAGGGTGAAGGGTCCGGTGGAAGGCTTGGTGAGAGCGGTGGGAGGCGCTGCAGTTGTGCTGAAGTCCCGGATGAATCGCCGGTAGAAGTTGGCGAACCCTAGAAAACGCTGGAGCTGCTTAAGCATCCTGGGCAGGGGCCAGGAGCGCACAGCCTCCAGCTTCTGGGGATTCATGGCCACACCCTGGGGGGAGATGACAAACCCGAGGAATGTGGTGGTGTGCTGGTGGAATGCACATTTCTCCAATTAACAGTACAACTGATAGGCCAGCAGCCTCTGTAGAACCACTCGGACATGCTGGACATGTTCTTCTTCAGTGCGGGAGTAGATGAGGATGTCATCACCGGCCCAGCATGTACCGGAGAATAATCGTTAATGAGGTTCTGGAAGGCGGCCGGACTGTTACTCAATCCAAAAGGCATTACCAATGTCTCGTATTGGCTGGTGGGGGTTATGAAGGCAGTTTTCCATTCATCGCCCTCTCTGATGCAGACCAGGTTGTATGCGCTACGGAGGTCCAATTTGGTGTAAATGTGGGCACCAGAGAGGGCGTCCAGCGCATCGTTGATGAGAGGAAGAGGATGTCGTTTTTTTACTGTGATGTCGTTGAACCCCCGATAGTCGACGCAGGGGCGGAGACCACCGTCTTTTTTCATCACGAAAAAGAGCCCTGCGGCCGCGGGGAACGACGAAGGGCACAATGTACTGTTGCGTAATCCCTCCGCGACGTACTCCTCCATGGCCTTCCGTTCTTCCTTAGTGAGGGAGTACCGCCTGGGAGGAGGTTGATGGCAAGGTCGTAAGGGCGATGCAGGGGCAGTTGGACAGTGTGACGTCTACTGAAGACCCCCGCCAGGTTGTGGTACGGGACGGGATTCGTCTCCAGGTTGATGTCGGGGGCCTCGGACTCCCCTCAGCATGCCTCCACCTTCGCCTGGGAGCACAGCTCCCGACAGGTTGGGCCCCACTGGAGGATTTTCTCCTCTTTCCAGGAGATCAGAGGGTCATGGTGTTTGAGCCAGGGGTGCCCTAGGATGACTGGAGGACTGGACAGATTAGTGATGAGGAATCGGACCTGTTCGTGGTGAGCTTGGATGGAGAGGTGGATAAGAGGAGTGCAAGTGGTGATGGGGCTGTTGTAAAGGGGCCGACCATTGATGGCGGTGATGGAGACAGGCGGAGATTCATCTGGCCTGACCGTTTCCCAGACGGAGAGGACAGATGGCCCGATGGTGATCAGGGGAGGCGCAGTAGGCACAGAGACCCTCGCGATAGCGCCGTTCCTTCTCCACCGCCTATCTGCATGGGTTCCCCTGCTCCCGAGGAGTGGGTCTCCGAGGTGGGTGGTGGGGCAGTGCGAGCCGCGGTGGCGGTGTGAGGCGTGGCTTCGTAGATGCGGCTGCGCGAGGTGGCGAAGGGAGACCTTCCAGGGTGGAGGTAAGCTCCCGGCCGGCCAGCTCATTCTTCATCCAGCTGAAGAGGCCCTCATAGTACGCAGTGCAGAGCGCGGCATCGCTCCACGCAGTTTGAACCGCGAGGGTCCGGAAGTCGGCGGTGTATTTGCTGATGCTCCGGTCTCCCTGGCGGAGGTGATACAGGCGGGAGTCCACCACCACCTCACTCTCGGGGTGTTGAAACGCGGCCTTGAGGTGCTGGGTGAACATCTCATATGAGTATGCCACAGCGCTGTTGGCTCTCAAGACCGCGGTGGCCCACTCAGCTGCCTGCCCGGCGAGGAGAGAGGTGAGGAGGGTGATCCGGCTTCAATCGGTGGGATAGCGGCTGGGCTGCAACTCAAATAAAAGAGAAAGGTGAGTCAGAAAAACCTTGCACTTTCCACTAACTCCGTCCCATTTGTCGGGCAGGGTAATCTTAGGGAGATTAGAAGGTTGAAGGGGAGCGGGAGCGGGTTGGACCGCCGGCTGGGACGCCAGCTCAGCAGGACGCTACACGCGAGCCTGTCACAGAGCCGCGAGCTGGCCAACCTCCTTGCGGAGACCCATGACCTCCTGCTTGAGGCTCACGATTTCGACCGCCTGCTGAGTGATGGAGTCCCAAACACGAGCGAGATCCGCTGGGCTCACTTCGGACCCAGACATTCTGTCACGAGCGAGCAGAATGAGAGAGAGAGAAGTAGGTGCCCAAGTGTGGCGTGGCGGATGAGCCCAGTCGCGGATACAAACAAAAGAGCTGGTGAACCACCAAGGATTCCTCGTTCTCAGACACACACAGGAAAGGGTAGATAAGAGAGGTTGGCTGGGTAAAGTACTCACGGTACCGCTAGGTATTGATTTGGCGCTTGGCATGAGGGTGAACCGTAATGTCTGTGTGTCGGATATCACCTATTTCCCTGTTTAAATACCCTACGCGTGCATTACTTCCGATGACCTGTGACGTCACATGACCCGGTGTGTGTGACAGGAATCTCCGTTTTGTTCATTTTTATAGCTCACAGTAAATGATGTGCTCACATATTGTGTCCTAAACCATATTAAGATTAACTTTTGGTGTTTGTTATAAATGTTACTTTCAACGCTCCAGTGCTAAACTGAAGAAAAAATATGAGTACCAAACATATCTTGGCTGGTCGACTACAAAGTTTGCCAGACCATTCCCTTACCCAGTACTAATATTTACATAAATACGAAAGTATGTGACTGAGCTGTGACTGCTGCTTTTCAGTTAATTAAATACATAACGTGTCAGAGGGATCCTATGTCTGAAGCTTCTCCCCCTTCCAATTAACATCCAATACATTCATGATTTACATATCTACCTCGAATTTCCTATAATTAAGTTTTTCAATCAAATGTTGAAGGCAACTAGCAATATGACATATTTTTGCTTCTCACTTAAATTTCCTCTGTGCTGACAGCATGTTAAGTCTTATGTTCACCCGCTTCCCTGTCCACCAGTCAACAGGGCTTTGGAAGCTTCCTGTCATGGATAAAAAGCAATGTTTGCCCAGGACTTAACATGTAATTAATTTTCGGGTTAATGAAGTTATTAATTTCCTTTAAGCATGACTAGGGTCATTTTGTACAAATAAAGTACACACTTAACTGTACCCGTGTTATGAAAAGGAAAAGCTATTAATTAACTATACTTTAGATGTGACAATGGGTGAAAGGCCTTTTATTATTTTTTGCAATCCAGTATTGAACAGGATAGGATGGTTCCCCTTTTGAGTCTTGGCTCCTCCCGAGGTTTCTTCTTTCAGCTTTATGGAGTTTTCGCCCTTGGCTCACTAGGGGCTCGTACCTGGATTCTGCTGCTTTGCAACAATAACGTGACTTTACTTAACTTTGCCCAAAATACTTAATTTAACTACATGGGCGCCTAAAGCATTTTTAATGGGGGAACAAAGCGCTCTACGTCCCGGCTGTTGTCCGAAGGGGGTGTGTTGGTGGGGTGGGTGGCGTGCGAAGATCTCTCTGTCTTGGCTGGGGTTTTTTTGGTTGGGGGGGCGGGAGTTTAATGGGTGGGATGAAACAAATGTATTAAGAAAAGTGGGGAGACATGTCCCCATGTAACTGACCTACTGGACACTTTTATTTTCCTCTACAAGCAACTGAATCACTTCTTAGCTAATATAAAAAGTGTGTGGATGACATTTTCATTTAATTGTTTTTAAAATGCATTCTTAACTCCAAACAAGGTGTACTGCTTTGTAAAATATGTTCGTGGGTATAACAAAGACTTAAACTACAAACCCATTTAAATGGACAGTATCTACACAGATTGGGACTGTTTCATGTAAGAACTGGGAATGTTATCAAGAATTTGAAAAAGCAGCACAATGCTTACAAAGGAGCAGTGAGTACCAGACTGCAGATCACTGAAAGAGAGAAAAATATGTGCTGTGTGTGTTCGTGTGTGTGTGAGTTTGTGTATAACACGTTGTTTTCATATGATCTGGTCATTAAGGAAGTTCCTCTACACATGGTGAAAGTTTCCTATAAGGATGCCGTAGTGCAGGAAGTGAACTATTATTCAGCTGAAGTGCAGCTGTTTTTTCTTCATCCCTGCAGCATAGCTGGGCCGCGTTGTCATGTTCTGTCTTTGTTTAGTTCCTTTTTTTCCCCTTACGCTTTGATAACACGGTCCTGTTCCTAGTGACATAATCTATTTCATATGGTTTTGATTTGGTGGCACCAAAACTTCAGCCTATTCAGCCCATGCAGTTTGGTTACTGCACTTTAGCATTTTTTATAAAATTACAAGAGGGGACAGCTTTTGCTCAGCAGCCATTTACATGATTTTGCCCATTTATTAGGTACAACTACCTTGTACTTACATTCTATTATTAGTAGAAACACTTCGCCTATAGCTGCACTTGGCAGCTTTACAGTTTGTGAGTGCAGCCCATCAGTTACTGTACAATCGTGCCGCGCGTCCTACAGCCCATCAGTGAAAAAGGGCCATTATAAAGAAACCAATGACCAGATATTATGTGATAGGTGACCCATTCCACTAGTGCTCATACAAAGATGAATTAGATTTAGGCAGTTTCATTTTACACAGAAATTAATTGGTTTGGAGACTCTTTTTTTTTATTTAATAAAAACAGAACATTAAAGTGTACAGAAAGTGGACGGACACGTCCACTTTATGGTACATACTTTGCACATTCTTAGCAACTTATATAAAAGTACCAAACCTGTACAACTGTACTTAATGGGTGATTAAGAAGACTAGTCATAGAAAACTAGTAAATGCGACCAAACCGCTTCAGTTAATTCATTTCTTAGGAAAATACAGGTGAAAAGTTGCAGAATTTGTAGGGTACATACCACTGAGTGTTCAGTAAATGCCCACTTTCCAGTACCGTAAATCATTCCATATTAACTGATACAGAGGTAAGTCATCTGTAACACTTAGTATTGTAATACTGCAAAATATTCTTTCATGGTCAATCTAAAGGGTACATACTATACATGTGGGGATAGATCTGGCCATGTTAAAACACAGAACAATTTCAATTGGGAACTAGTATATTTATTGCTTTGTGGAAGTCAGAAATACACATGGGATTAAGGCAAATGTCAGTGTATTGTACTACAGTAGTAAACTACACAGATGGATTTTAGAATTCAGTTGTGAATCTGTTGATTTTCTAATATCCAGTTCACAGCTAACATGCCACTACAATGTCAGTGTCACTGCTCTGCTGACAATGATACACCATATTCTATATGGTCAGCTGTGGCCCTATGCAGGTCCTGTCTCAGTGAAGGTCAGGGTTAAGGGGTCCAGAAAAATGGACCATCTCTGCAAGTGTTGAAAAGGTTCATAAATAAAACATGTGGTTGTTTTAAAGCCCATAAACATACACGTCTAAACGAAGGATTTCTGCAGTCAGACCTGAAAAATGGCTGTCGGTACAAGGCAGCTAGCAGCATTAAAAAATGCAGAATTTTCATTATTGTTACCCTGAAGTATTACTTTTTAAGGAGGTTTCTGTTTTGCTGCTTCAAGCAACCTGGAGTCAAATTTCTGCACATAGCCTGTTTCTGACCTTCAATAACACACGTCCGATATCAATAAAGTAACGTGGATAGCATAACTGAAGGTCATTTTGGGATAAATGTAACTTCTTTAAATCTCAGTCTGTTAGAATGGCAACACCTAGTGAGACTGAAACACAAAATTAATCATGGTTAAATATCACAACACTGTCCACAATTTGTCAAACAGAAAGAAATGTACTTTTGGGACCATGTACATATGGTCTGTCTGGACAGCAAAATGTATTGTGTCAAATCACTAAGGGTTCATAGTATGGCGTAAAAAAAAGTGAGCATTGTAGTCTGCTTTCCCCACACTCATGTTTTTTCAGCTGCCATAGCAAACGCTGTGTTTTTCTTCTCTCAGCTATTGTTACTTGTATGTAGCTTGAGTGAGACGTGAACACGAACTTGCCCCTCTTACTGAGGCTGATCTGAGTGCATGTTGTTTGGAAAGATCATGCTCAAGAGTTTTAGTTATGCTCAGAAAAGGCATGCTGATAGTGTAGTTATGTTTAACAGTTGTTAAGTTGCTGCCAGGCTACGATTTGCATCTCAGAGTATGCTGTTTGGTGGCACTGCAGTTACTACAAAACAGCTATACATAGCAACTACATAGCAAACCTCAATCGGAAGGCTTTTATGGTTCCTACAGCAAACTCAGGTTTTAGATTAACCAAAGTAGTCTATATATTTTAGATTGTACTTTAGGCATATATAAACAGCTAAAGGAAACAGACTACCTTTCCACTGTGGCAGTGAGTCATACTTTTACTACTCCATCTCCTCTTACATTTCATTTTTGAATTCTTTCCCTATGCTCCAGACGGAAACATAATGTCTATTCAGAGTTAAACATTTGGAATTTATTGCTATGCAATAGGTGGCAGATTGTTGCGTCATTCACAACATGGAGAAACCGGGGAGGCGGCGAGTAAAGAACGGCCCCCAGGGTAGTTATGAATGGTGCCATTTAAGCTGACTTTGTGCTGGCGTCACTAGGACAGTATATTCCTTCCATGACCAAAGGCTCTTTTTTTCCAATTTGGACTCTAAACATCAAGTTCAGGAAAAGGGAAAATGTTTTCTGAGGGTCATTGACCCACCTTACTATCAGTAAAACATTTATTCTTGATTTGGCCTGCCAAATAGTTAGTCTAAACTTACTCTCCCATTCATGTAGAGAACACATATTTTTATACTACATATAACTTATTAAAATCTTAGTTTTCTTTTTAAATGTTATTTTGGAGTTAATTTGTAATAAAATGGTGTAATGCTTCTGCCTTCTTATTTGTATTATTTTGTCTTTCTGGACTTCAGCCCTCTACAAAAATTGTACTTTCCTCCATGTTTTACACAACTCTTGTTACACCTAGTTGATGCATGTGCCTCCCAATACCATGACAGTACCTCCCCCTGTTGTTTTGCTGATGGGGAATGTGAACCCTGGGCACCCCAGTTGATTTCCATGAGTTTCTTCTCTGCGTTTAGTTTGGTATCCTGCTTTAGAGTACCAAAGTTTTCAAAATGTACCATTCACTCCCCCAGTCATACAGTCCAAATATGAAAACAAATCTAAAAACAGCGTGTTTAGACGACTAATAATTCTTAACCGCTGTCGTCTTGCAAACATTAATTGCCAGTGTAAGGGAATGGACAGTTCCATGCGTAATTGTGCTTTTCTTTTGAGTGAAACAGAAAAATGAGCAGCAGCACAGGCAGTTAAGTGTTGTTTATGAGTGAATGGGTAGCTGGACTGAAATCTTCTCATGTTGCAGTCCGAACACTTTTCGCATTAAATGGCCAGGTGTAAATGGGGGTCAGCAAATTTGGGTATTCCTGCCCATAAAGGAATCATTGTGGTTTCAATTCATGGCTTTTGAACCTAATTGGTTTTGTCCCGCATTTGTGGCATTATAATTTAGACATCCCTGTACTTGGTAAAAGAACAGAAAACAAATAGACTCAAAAGATTTGCAGTGGAATAGGTCTCTTGAATGTGCTGCAGGTGCCTTACGCCACGGATGTGGACGATATTTTGTTGAAAAAAGCCGGAGAACCAAGGTTCCGTAGGGAAGCTAAAGTAGTTCTTCCATAGCATTGCTTAAAAAAAACCTTTAGCATCTTTATTTTTTAAGAATGTAGCAGAGTTTTGCCAAAAGCATGTCACATTACTTGAACTGTTTATCTACAGTGGACTTTTTAGCTCGACTGTAAATGACTGCATCTACTCTGAGCGTGCCAACGGACAAAATTGCCAGGCTGTGGAGAGTCTGTGCTAAAACTGGGCAACCTATAATCAGCCTTCACCTTCAGTCTGTTGAATACTTAATTCCCCAAATTTGCCTTTCCTTCTACCGCTGTTCCTTCTTTATTTTCTTATCCCTTACTCCCTCCTTCTTCATTACGTTTATTCACAGGGTCAGTGGATACCTCATCTGCTGTTGCCATGGAAAAGTCATTAGGGCTTGTGTTTGGAAGAAGAGGAGGAGAAGAAAGGGGCAATTAGACCGCCTGCCCAGTTCTGGCCAGGCAACATACGTGGCATGGAGATTTGAGGAGATGAATGAGATGGGCAGAATATTCCACAGAATGTCTCATTAGCTTGTATAGTATCTTACAGCACACTGTAACCAAGCAGAACCAAGACAAATTAAACCCCAAGACCTGATGATTGGGTGATTATCTTAAACTGGCTCGAGAGAACATAAAGCTTTAAGCTGAAGCTTGAAGTGAAACACTATACAATATACAATATGATACAGAATCATAACGTGTCATGATTTTCAATTCACCTTCGCTTAAAAGTCATTCAGTCAGAAATGCTTAAATATTCGACTTACTAAAAGAAGAAATTTGATCAAGCCTGCATTTTTTTCATGTCTTTTTTTTATGAAAAGATGATGACTGTACAGTACACATACATATCATGCAATAATTCTGGGTAAAAATGGGACCCGCCCTTACTAACCTAATGACTCATCTGGGTTCACTTACCCAGTTGCATACCCACTCCCTCTCAGTCTCCAATGAGTTGGCAAAACCTTTTTAAGATAAATGTGTAATATTAGTATGTATAAAATGTAATGTTACCTAGCTGTGCTATTAGTAGTCTCCGGTTAAGCATTAGTCACATTCTGAAAATGGAGACTAAACGTAACTAATGATTGTAAGTCGCTCTGGATGAGGGCGTCTGCCAAATGCCTCTTCTCTATTCTTTTCTTTCTATACTCAGAGCAATACAATGAGCAATGAGCAATTTTTTCAAAGAGCAAATGGATGACAAATAGCCTGAAGCTTGTCTGTATTTAGCTAATCAATGGACTGAAGTGCCACCATAGCACACTGTTGAAAAACAAAAGTTTTATGGAAAACCTTCAGTTGGTGTACAGCCTTTACAGTATGGGGAGGTTCACTAAGTGTATTCACACTCAAACATCTAATTCATAAACTGAAAGAGAACTGAAAGCTGTTCTCCTGTGGCAACCCATAATTAGGTTTCTCAACACATATCAAAAGCGTCATTGTTTTGTAGCTTTCTAACTTGCTCTTCACGCGTGGCATGTCTGTGGCATTTCCTTCTAGTTCTCAGCTATTGCTCAGTCACCGGGTCCAGCAGTATCAGCGTTCTTGCTGCTTTTCCGGCCATTGGGACGGCAGCACAATGGTGAGAGAGAGAGAGACAGGAAGGGGTGAACGAGACACAGCTCTCACTGTGCATGGAGCTGTGCCATGATTGTTCCCTTTCTCCTGACTCGTGACAGCACTGTTGCAATGTTTCCCGTTTTGTTGGCGTCCCTTACAGTGCTGCACAGACTCAGCTGAGGGACTGCCTTTTTAGAGAGGATGAAGTGATTAAGAAGGATATATTGTTTACTTCTTCAATTGCCAGGCTTGTTACAGCCTAAGGCAGCATCTACATGGACTAAAATGCAAACTTAGATTATAGACATGTAAGACTTTTGCAAGGCTTTTAATGGACTTCTGTGATACTGTGATGTATCTTGAGAATCCTGTGATTTTGAATTTTATCAGAATTGTCCAGCACTTGCACATTTGGCTCATAACTGACTGGCTGAAAGACTGGAGCTTGTAGGGCACAGTGGAATTGAGTCACTTTGTCCAGCTTGTCACTTCCTGCCATTCTGGGGACAGAGGAAAATGCTATTTTTCAAGGCAGCAGCATATTTTTAAGCTGAAACACACAAAAAACTGTTCAGACTGCAGTTGTGGTGTTGGGCAAAGAAGCTCTGAAACAGCCTAAAGGTAGACATACATTTTTGTTACTGTTGTTGTAGAAATGACATTTTTCGCATTCCTTGTAGAAGTGAAGCAGCATTTGCTTGCTCCAAAACCGATTTCAGCATGGCTTTTTAGTGTCCAGTGTTATCAGAGTACGTTTTTGATTTTACCTTCTAGTACAAGATTGCATGTAGCCAGGCTTGTAACCAGTAATAAGCCAGTAATAGGCACCAGTAATGCATCAGACAAGTGAAATGTAAAATGTGACATAGTTAAAACACAGTCATATATGTTTTACGTGGACAAAGACGAAGGACTGGGTTAATTGTGAAAATGACTTACCTCAGCAAGCTACCTCAAAATTACAGTTGTTCAACAGCCCACACTGAAATAGCTCCAGACTAACCCAGACACGTTTTTCACCAGACTATTCTCCCACTTCCATTCTGAATGACCATAGTGATATCTGACGGCACTGGTTTGTTTGTCTAAAGCATTGAGTGTGCTGGTTCACAGCATGTTAGTGATTGTATCCTAGAGCCCCATTATTCAGTGTTAGAGGGCAGAATCAGGCTGCAGGGCGCACTAAGGTGATGGGGGACTGGGGTCAGAGTGAGCTGCCCTCACTCACAGTGTGTGTCCGAAACATAAATAAACCCAAGCTCACCCCTGAGCACTGCTCTGGTGGGATAGATCAAAAAGGCCTCCGTTTTTAAAGAAAAATGCTTGAGGAGGGATGAAGATGCAATTGATTCAAAAGTACCAACAGAATACACCCGAGTGTTTTCCGGACAACATTTAATACAGGCGCAAAGGAATATCCCAGCTCTTTTCCATTCCCATTTAATATAATACAGGCTGATAAACAATTTGAGTTTTAATTAATGTTTCAGGCCACGCGCCAGCTGATGAAGCATGAGGACTCCACAGGACAGTGCTGCCCTCTTGTGGAGGGAGGGTTCAATTCCTAACAGAAGGTCTAGAGCAGGGGTCGTCAACTACATTTGTCCAAGGGCCAGAGTTTTTCTAGGCAGACGCTGAGGGCCAGATGCTCCCCTAAAATAAAATACAATTAATATTGTAGCTTAAGTAATATATTATTTGATGTATTAATTTTCCTTCAAAATTTCTGTTATTTTTAAGCCCTTGTCAATGTTAACAGACTCATATGACCTGTAATGCAGCAAGGGCATAATCAAAAACTCAAAATAAGGCAGGTTAGTCCACTGTCCTCAGAGAAGATAAACGATTCGCGCCGAAGCATCCATTTCGGCTTCCTCACACACACACACATCAGTCTTAACTTGGTACAGCTGAAAGTCATTTCCATGGGCGTGCGCTGCACTTAGTGTAACCCGGAAGTGCGCGCGCCGTGACCGGTGGATTACTTATAGATTGAAGGCTTGTTTCATTTGATTTAGAAAAAAAATATGTAGGAACATACTTTTCCCTCCTCACAAGGCTATTCCTGATTCAGTAATATCAGATAAATGTTAATATAAGGAAAACTCCCACTCTCAGAACACTTCCGCGGGCGAGTGCAGAATTTAGCCGTCTAGCTCCATAAACGTCCACTCATTTTCCATCGGGGGGCCGAATGGAAAGCTCTGGTGGGCCGGGTGTGGCCCGTGGGCCGCCAGTTGACGATCACTGGTTTAGATCGAGCCATAATGTAAATGATGCAAATTCAGATCCTACACATTTCATTACAACTTTCAGCATAACCCCCCACTCATTTTCATAAATCAGTCCATGGGGGGAGTTTTTGTACAGGACTACAGCCGTTTTATTTAAAACCAATATGATCACCACTTGCAGTATCTTCTGAGTTTCTGTAAATATTGATAATAGTAAATAAAAAAAATGTTTTGTCTGCTTGAATGAAAGTGTTTTCAAACACAGGTTTTGTCAGGACATCCCTCCCCGCCTCTCTGCAAAGAGTTCTCCCTCTGTACAGAGTTCTTATCTAATGATACACCCTTGAAAACACACAGTAAATCCGCTTCACTGATGGATGAATGACACGAAAACAGCTTTTCATTTTGTTTTAGCTTTATTCTTCACTTACATTTTTATATAAAATGCCTATGTTTTGTCTCCTCTTTGGGCAACACTTCCCTTAAGAGTCACTCTCCATCCTCAGTCAGTCTTCTTTATTAAGCACCTCTAGTACGTATGCTCACACGCACACAAACGCACTCACACGCACACAAACACAAGGCAAATCAAAGTGGGTTTAGCTGGGTTTAGTGCAGGGGTCCCAAAAACGGTAGTGTGCCAGAAAGAGAATAAGCAGAAATAAAAATGAATGTAAAAGAAAGTTAAAGCCCATCTATTACACCCCAGCCATGCCAAACACTTGTTTCTCCTGCCTTTGGAAACTTAAGCCAAGTTTGAGACCACTGGTTTGGTGGTGCAAATCCTTCTCTTTTTTCCCCATTAAGACAACAAGTAAAATCCATAAAATGAAACCACACAAACATACAACAGTCTGACCCCCAGTGCCCAGCATGTGTACAGTCAAACCAGAAGTCCACACACTGACCAGTCAGGCACACAAAGACAAAAGATACACGGGAACAACAAATGAAAACACATTTCACATACACTGTGACAATAAAGCAAAGGTTTTTTTTGCTTTTGATTAGTCGCTTGCAAAAACAAAAAACAAATTCTTATTGCAGCTCTTGCCTAAAATGTGATGGTTGGCTCATTGCAGTGGTGGGGAACAGTTCTGGATGAACCTGAGCTCAAGAACAGTCCTGTTCTCTAAACCAGGGGTTTCAACAGAAGGACAGTGTGGCTGCAGGTTTTCACTCCAACCAATCAGAAGCCCACCTAATTCCACCTGGTCTCAGTCTTCAAACAGCTGGTCAGGTGTACTCCTGTTTGTTTACAATGAAAACCTGCAGCCACACTGGCCCTTTGTGGATAAGATTTGACACGCCTGCTTTAAACAGTCAGGTCACTCACTGTACTGGCACTGTAACAGCACCCACCGAAGCAGAGCAGCTACACTGAGTGATTTGTCAGAGCAGCGCTGGTGCAACACTGCAGCCTGCAGAGCAAACCGAAAAGCAGCGCAGACTGAAGAGCTCTCTGTAAACTTAAAATAACAGCACCTTTTCTGAAAGACAACAAGCCATCATACAAATAGGATTCATCACACAGTCACAGGAATGAATGTACAATCTTTCTCATTCTCTCGCTCTCTCTCCGCATCACACACACACACTCTCCTTCGTATAGTACTCACATACACAGAACAAAATGATAATATTCTTGTTGTTTCGTGTATACATCATTTAACATCACATTACTTTTTATACTACTTCAAAACACCTTTTATTTAATTTGAAGAAAGATTTTTTTTTTCTTTTCTGTAAAAAAGAGGGGAAACCCCCAAATAGATGCTGTTACATCAAAATCAAGAAATGGAAGTTTCAACAACTGGGCCAAAGGAAAAAAAATGAAGTTTGTGAAAAATTAAAAAACATAAAAAGGTATCTGCTCGGGGCACTGAGAATATATGTAGATCTACAGTTATGAGCACTTGGGGAAATGGCCAGCAACAAAACAAATTTAACCCATTACTGAACTGAGGCAAGTGTTCTTTAAAGTTCCTCTTTATCAATAACACCTCTTAGGACGATGGGTGAGTGCTACAAAGTGTTTACATGGTTTGCAAGCCAACGACACCACAAATGAACACTGTGATTCTGTATTTTTTAACAGTACTGAACGGAGCTATTAGATGTAACATACAAAAAAATACATTAATCTGCAAAGGCCTGATGTGCAAATAAAACGTGAGATCTCGTTCGCCAAAATTGACTTTAAGATTGTAAATAACTATCTACAATCATACACTGTCCTTGCCCTCACCTTGACTGTGCTAAATAAAGACTCACTCACTGTCAGGGGCAGCATGGAGTAAACAGGGCGAATCTGCTTTGCTTTCAATAAAGACTCAAACAACACAAAGAGAAATAAAGTGAGTTATTCTCTTGCCAGAGCACTGCAGCTCAGCACCATTCATTACAGATCTTAGATGCAATACATGAGAAGTGATGCCAGAAGCACCTGACTGAGTACTTTTTTTGTAAAAATGTTGGTCAAAAAAAAAAAAGAAAAGAAAATAAAAAATGAATATTTGCTGTTTTTTCTATTTCTGTTTGGAACAAACTTATTGCTGTGTTGTAAAAAGGCCAAAATTGTTCATCCACAAAGGTTAGCAGTGTTACAGTGGGAAACGGTTATTCTGTTCTCAACAGAACATGTTTAACATTTTAAATTGAGTCATCCAGATCTGGCTATGCCCTCACCTGGAAGGATGTGGTATGACTTTAATTCACAGCGTGAAAAATAGTGGACATTCACTCGCAGAAATACAGTTTTTAAATTAATCTGGCTTAGTTAGATGTTACAGTGACATAACGGTATGTAATGATGTTGACATTTATTTTTGATTGCTCTGCTCAACCTAAACATGCTTACGTTATTCTTTGCACCCAACAAATTATTTCACAAAAAAAAGCTCAAACTGATGATCTTACGCTGACATGACATGGAATCTGGTCACAATAATAAAGAAAACATTTTCTTCAACTGTACATTAGCTCTGAGATCTGTGATGAGTGGCAAAAAAGCTCTCAAAAGCTCTCCTCCTCCTGTTATTTGACAAGTATTATACTGGTGAGAAGCAATTGCACATTCCGTGACCTCGTCACCAGTTTCCTTAAAAACAAAAAAATAATCAAGTTTTCAACGTGCATAAAACAAGCAGTTACCTCTCCCAGCCTTTTGCTTGCTCTTAGCAAACACTTGTACAGTACATGACACCCAAGTATTTCCAGGATTGTTGTGAGGGCTGTTGTCAGAGGCCCTTGCTCAGCTTCACTGCTTACTTTGCAGCTTACACCTGACCTCTAACTAACATCCCCTTCAGTTAGCCACAGCGCAGAGCACCTTGCTCTATGGATATTCTTCTAAAAGGCCTCAGTAAATCAGAGGGCTACTGCAGTGGAAACTCAAGGCATTTGCAAAGCCCCCAAGGAGCCACTGGGCCATCCTGAAAATGCTTGCTCCTTAACATAAAGGCCACATTTTCCACCAGTATCAAATATTGACTTGATACTGCACTGGAAAAATAACATGAATCACCTCTGGGTCTGCTCAGCTTCTCCTCTCCCCTGCCTTACTTTTCTTTTTAAGATTTTTTTTTTAAATAAAGTATTATTCTAATATTTTTTTCTTTTCAATAACTTATTTTTTTTTTTTACCATGAAAGACCTACTTTGAATACAGTACATGCTTATTTCTGCTTAAACAGATACGTACCGATATCAGTAACTGCTCCTTTTTAAAATCTAATGGTTAAAATCACTCGTCTTATTGAACAGATCTACCCTGTGCTGAGTAGGCCCTCTTAAACGGTAATGCAAAGCTTGTGCAAAACATCTGCAGTGTTTCTGGGCTCTAAACCTCTGGAGGAAGCTGGACTGTCTCTTCCCCTGTCAGAAGGGGGGTCACCTCCTGGCACGCCGCGGTGCTGGAAATTTTTTTAGAGCCAGACTTCATTTCTTCATCACGTTGAATGTCTGGACACAGGGAAGGGGAAGGAGAAGGAGGCTCAGGGCTGGAGAGTTCAGCCTGGTCCTGCCTGCAGGATAGGGGTTTGTGATGATCTTTCTCTGCCTTGTCTCCATCTCCAGGCTCCTCCCCTTGCCCTTGGAGCGTCTCAAAGACCGCTGTTTCCACAGGACCAAGCTGATAGTAGAGCAGAGAGCCAGATTCATTCAGCAGGTTTTGCTGAGCAGGAGCGTCTTCTTGGTTCTCTGTGATGCAAAGTAAGGCGGTTCCTCCACTAAAAGGCCCTTGGAGGAGCATTCCTTGTACACCTTCCATTGCTTCCACACTCTCCATTGCCTCCACTCCAGGCTGGCTGCTCAGCCCTCCATGCAGAAGACAAAGCCCCTGGTCCGGGTTCTGTACCTCCTCTCCCTGCGCTTCCTCTTGCTCTCTCATCCTCTCTTGCTCCTCAGCACTCTGGAGGTGCAGCACAGCTGTCTCGTTCTCTCGCTCCAGGCTATCACACTGATCTTCTAGGAGCTCCTGCTCACTCTGTGCCTCCAAGGTCTCCACCTCCACCTCCGAGTCCAGAGGAGAGAGGGAGAGAGATGGGGAGGAGGTGGAGGCCAGCTCCACCCCCTCACACCTAGAGTCTTCTTCACCAGGCCCGGAGGTCAGAATCCGTCTTTTCTCGAGATCGAGTTTCATAATGGTGTGTAAGTAATGGGTGCGGACACGCAGAGGGTTGAATTCAATTCGGCCCGCTGTGTTGCGGCAGCCATCGCGGGAGCAGCCGCATGGGAAGGACATGCGGTCCACCTGGCACAGAGAGAGAGAAAGGGGAAGGAGGAAAATGTTATAGTAGAATAGTAAAAGCGTCCTTTTTAAATTAAAATGGGAAAAAAAGAGATGAACTTGCACACAGTTTCTTAAAGGGTTCTTAGCTTGAAAATGCAATTTTGGGAACCAGTAATTGGTATAGCTTCTTCAAACTTAAAAACTTTTCACACTTGCATACAAGGGCATATGTCTGTTTACCTACTTATACTACAGGCATATCATTTATTTATTAATCTTACGTTTTAATATACGCCAAGTACTATTATTATTAAGTAACATACTAACATGTAAGCTATGTACATGTGCTTTGCAAATATTTAATCTTCCTAAAAGTCATCAAATTTTTGTGAATTATATATATGTGTGTGTGTGTGTGTGTGTGTGTGTGTGTGTGTGTGTGTGTATGGGGGGGTCCTCAAGTTATGACGGAGATCCGTTCCCACGACAGTGATGTAAGCCGAATTTTACGAAACATGCCCTAGTCACTACCCTTTCCTAACACTGTTGTAAAATCTATAAACACAACTAAGAATAAATGAATGTAAAAAATTTGTTCAGAAGCCACGATAAAGGCCAAAAACTCGCCAAACAAAGCAACACAAACGGGACACTTGCGCTTAGATAAGCATCACTCATCCCTCACTCATACGGCGCGTTACTGCGTATTCTGCGTATTCTCGTAAACTCGTAACGTTGCATGTCGAGACCCTCGAAACTCGAGGACCCCCTCTATGTATGTTTTTTTTGTGTGTGTTTTTGTTTTTTGCCCATTCCACAATAAATCCAGTGTAGAGGTTCGTAACAAAATTGAAGAACTGATTAAATTAAAACTAAATAGGCTAAATTGAAATATGTAAACTTGGGCAACATATTACCTTTCAAGCATCACAGAAGTGGTTAAACAATGAGCGATTGAACAACAAAAAAGTCCATCTGTGAAACCATCTGAAAACTGAACTTGGTTCTACCAAGTATTAGTCTAAAGCGGTTGAATACTTATGCATGCAGCATGTTTTATATATGTGCTGACAAACAAAGAATTTCAACTTTGTAGATTTATGTTGAGTATATTGGTTTGCAAGTCAAATGCTGCTAGAATCTGTGTCATTTGTAATATAGGACAAATTTGAGAGCTGAATACTGCTACACAGCACTGTATGAGGCTAAGAAAGAAAAGAACCGGCTCATGTACAGATTCCAGAGGGCTGAAGGGGTTAAACAACTTGTGTCTTGCTTTTTCATTCATACAGAGTTATCACATTACAAATTCTCTTCTGCTAGAGTATGTTCCTCCCTGAGGCAGTCAATCTGCCACACTCTTTTACAAAAACAGACAATCTCACACACACAC
>JBBIGA010000132.1:648584-658905 GCA_037576975.1 Alestes dentex | reverse complement strand
TTGTAGGCAGAGGATCAAAGAATGTAGGCCCTCTAAAATAGACAAACGAAAATACATTGTTGATAAGCGTTGCAAATAGTTTTGGGCTAGGGGCCCCACGGGCCCCCTGCACCCCAAGGGCCCCTGGGCAGCGGCCCCACTGGCCCATTTCGTAATCCGTCCCTGCACATTGACCATGACATTAAAACCACCTGCCTGATAGTGTAGATCTCTTTTGTGCCACCAAAACTGCGCTCATCTATTGATGCTTAGACTCCACAAGACCTCTGAAGTCATGCACTCAGATCCGATTCGGTCTCTGCGAGGTACTATGTGGTCTGTCACCTTTCTATCATTACCAGCGTTAACATTTTCAGTAATTTGTGTAACAGTAGCTTTCCTGAGGGATCAGACCAGACAGGCTAACCTTTGTTTTCTGCACACCCCCAATGACTCCTGGCCGTCCATGAACCGATCACCAGTTTAGCAGTTCTTCTCTGGACCGTTTTTGGAAGGTACTAACCTCTAAATACCAGAAACATCACACAAGGTCTGTTGTTTTGGAGATGCCCCACCCAGTGATCTAGCCTCACAAATTGGCCCTTGTCAGAATTACTCAGGTCCTTACACATTTTTTTTTTTTTGCTTTCAACACATCAGCTTCAACAACTGAATTTTCACTTGCTGTCTAATACATTCCACCCCTGACAGGTGCCATTCTAATGAGACTATCAAAGTCATTCACTTTACCCACCAATAGATTTAATTTTATAGTTTCACAGTGTATGTACTGGACAGCACCATTCACAATTATTGCCATCCCTTGTAAAAATGAGTTTGTTACTGCTAAGTTCAGTTTTATGTACATAAATTAATCAGCAGATTACACAATAACTAACCTCACTCATGACTGACCAACTATCTGACATTAGTTTTAAATTTGATATGCTAAACTGAAGTTTGATTGAAAAGCATGAGCAAAAGGGTTTAATGGGTAAGTCTTTTAATTGTTGCAATGGTATGGGAAAAGGGGGAAAGATGGATAATGCCTCAGTGACTTTTCCCATTTATCCCTGTTTACATGTAGCTAAGTAAACAATCTCACCACCTTTACCCTGACAAGCAGTAAAAGAACACCCTTCTCACCCCAAATGGATCCGCACTGCAGTGGTCATAGCCATCAATATGAATAACCAGCACAAATCTGTTGGGATTATAGACTTATATAAAATTATTTTCTCTTTTTGTCTAAAAAAAATCCCCCCTAAAAAGATAAAAGTGAAGTTTGCAATGGTAAAAACTATTCTAACGAGAGCTTCCGACAATGAATATAACAGGAAAAAAAGCACAAACGAAAAGCTGATGAATGCCTGGTGGTGCCATCTGAGCCCACTGTCCGAACACTATGATAAAACATTTAATAATCAAACGTAGTGTGCACTTGCTATGAACTCACTGGATCCACTGGAGACGTAGCCACTTATTCAGCAAAAAAAGACTGGTTTGACCTTTAAAAAAACAGTTAATAAATGAGGTTCATAACAGTAACTCAGTTACATGCAGCAGAACTGCACCTCTTACTTTCAATTTGGCAAGGCATGGGAAGATATTAAAATAATGCATTTAGATGAATAAACTGACAACATATCAAGTTTAGCATGCTCTATGAAGGACTCTTAACATATTATTACATAGAACCAATTCATAATGTATGTGACAACAGCACAAAGAACCTCCAACACACAAAAAATGAAAAAGTCATTTGCACAAGCCCTTACCATACTAGGTATTTATCTCTGAATCACTGAAAGCGGCATAAATCAGTCATCACTTTAAGCTGAAGAAGTTGGCAAGACTGCTGAACATTTTCATTTTATCAGCCTATATAGGTCTGTCCATGACGAACCCTGAGGCTACATTTGCTTTAGCTACATGAAGATTCTTATCTTCCTTCGTACTTCCTTTTGTCTATGGAGGCTTTCACAGCTTGTGAAGAAGCTCTGGTTAATACTCAAATTGCAGTACTGCTGAAGGGTTTTGGGAAGGAAGGTTGTGGTAAGACATATGAAGACTAGATCAATCAGTATTAACTAACTCCACAACAACCTATTCAGTCGTTTTCCGGCAAACCAGTGGTTTCAGCTAATGCATGGACATAAAAGAAAAGACACTTTAAAAAGGAAAGGGAAATTTATAAGCAAAACATGAAAACTGGCTGTTGAGGAAAGGGGGTGGACACAGTACTGACAGTACAAGATACTCTGTGGAGAGTAAGACAGGAAGGTTTCAGAAGGGGCCAGACGCACCCCCCCCTTTCCCACGGTGGCCTCCATGCTCGTTCCAAGCAAAACAATTGTAAGCGCGGTCCAGGAAGAGTGGAGGGCAGGGAGCTGTAGGTGGGCGTACTGACGGGGGGGGGGGGGGTTTCTGATGAAAAACAGGGGCCAACTCTCTACCCCAGCTTGGTTTCTCACTTTAGAATGATGTGATACCCATCGTTTGTCTCAGCTGTAAATACAGGAACAGACAGGACAGTTACTGAGCAAGTTGATGAAAACAGAAACAGTCCAAATAAATACTGGGAATCGATATTCATACCTAATTACTTAAATACCAGAGGATACCAAAAATTATAAATGCCAGTACCTTTCAATATCAATGAGCGAATAAGCATGCTTAGACCAAATGTAGACTGGTAATTGATAAGCATGTTATTATCAGCAGTCTGTTGAACAAATACAGAGGTACCAAAAATATCTGGACACTTCAACCATTGATGTTACTTCTTAATATGTTTAACAAAATGATACTTGTTTCATGGATAAACCACCTTTAGGGCATTAAAGGTAAGGTAGAGCACAGCTGTTTTTCTGACAGTGGTACTGGTGAGCTTGTGTTCAATGATAGGATAATACATTCAGAAGTGCTTAAGCGCATTCTGAATGCTGAAAGAATACTCTGCCTCCTAACACAGTTTCATTTAACTTCATGCATTGTTACATATTTTACAACTGTCCCAAAAGTACCTTCTGAGGCTACTGCACAATTGCAAATAAAAATAGTAGCAGTGTCTACTGTAAAAGACCTAAGGCACACAGTCAAGATTTTTTAATACAAATTTGTATGTGCCACAAATCCTTTTGCAGAACCTTATCTTTTTTACTATTAGTATAGTATGCATATAAAAATAAAAACAGGTGCTGCAGCACTGGATCCTGTAATTAGTGTATCAAGTCAACTGCTTACTGCTCTCATACTTTGTACTTTTATGTCTGAGGTAGGCGATGCTATGCAATGTTTTAAGGACAAAGATAAGTAGGAAAAAAAATCCTTAAATATTCCTTTAAAAGAGACACAAATGTAATTATGTGCTCTTACTACCTTTCATCGTGTCTAGGACAAAACACACCTCATCCTGAAAGTTCTGAATCATCTGTAGGAAAGAATATAAAAGTCATTTTGGAGAAAAGCCAGGGTATGCTTCTTCATATTATGTGTTCAGTACAACACAATGGAATCACCAAATAAAAAGAAGAATCACTACTGTGAGATCTTAACCCTCTTAGTACGTTGAGCAGTACTTGAAGGAAGGTTGAGGAGAATTTGGAAGACAGTGGAAAGACTCTGCAAAACATTACCTCATCACTGACAAGCACATGAATGCCCGTTGGTCCCTGTTTGAAAATCTGACTGATCTGGCGTGGGGAGATGTTGAAAAGCTGGGCTATCTTCTCCGTCAGTTCTATGGCTGTTAGCTCCTCCAGGTAAATAGCATGGTACACTGCAAAGGTTAAACATGAGCAGGAAACAGCTACGGGCCAGTCCTTCTCAAATACTGTTTTGAGATTGCAAAAAAACGATGGCAATGCAAAATAACTCAACATTTTCCCCAAACACTTACCAAAAAAGGTGTTGCTGGTGCCATCTCCGTTCTCATGTTTTTGTTGTTGTTCTCTGGGCTGCTGGGACTCCTGGCACACGTAGACAGTGAGTCGTGGGCGAACCACCCTGAGCATGCAGAGACACAAATAATTTAAATCAGTGGAATGGACTAAACCAACTCGACGTAAGCACACATATCCACTCATTCACACTCGTACTCAGATGATTATAGCGCATATGACCATGCATGTACAGACTGTGTGAGTCACTACATGTGAACTACATCTGCATCTAAGCTGTCAGTTTTGATTACACAATTTTAACTGGTTGAAAAGCCCTGTACCTATATCTGATATACATCTGTTTCTAACATGGTGGAAAAAATGGTCAAAATGATACTCAATAAGCCTTGGGAGCTGCAACTTCCTCCCCCTTACCTCCCCCTGCCTGATATGGTGAAGGTCCCTCTGATGCCACTAAAACCTCTCTAATTGTTGGGGCATGGACTCTGCAGTGCTGTTATGTAGGACTGGGACTACTCATCAACTTATCAATAATTACTGAAATCGGTCACTCCGTTTTATACGTTTGACGTTATTTACACACAAAGCAGTATTTTAGGTAGTTAACTGTAGTTAAATGTTCAGCTGTGAAATATTTTCACACAGAGTAAATTTTTAGCTTTAGCCCACTGAAACCTTAACATCATGTCCGTCTTTTGTTTAACTAAAGGGCCCATATTATGGGAAACAGAATACATCACTTTTGTACATCAAGTTTGTAATAAATAAATACCATAAGATACATATGAATTCATAGTCCACTCCAGACAGTTAAATAAGGTTTTTGAAAGCAGCACCTTTTGAGTTGATTGTTTTCAAGAGGGCGTTGGATTTTTCAGTGAAGTATGATACCGGACAGCCAGTTGATACAGTGGCGATAACGCACTGATTTTTCTAAATTATGTATCATCCCAGCCATTACATTACTTGTTATATGCTATGAGAAAACTGGTCCCCACCTTCCTTTCAGTGCATTGAACAGTCGTATGCCATCGGCCGGGCCACAGATCTGAATGACGTCCTCCCTGGTCAGCTTCAGCAGATCTGCCCCTGATGATTATTACAACAAAAATATGAACAAGTATACATGTCAGCAATAAAACCATAAAAAAGGTTCCTGTCTTCCAAGAACTAAAATATAGCAACACTACATTTCCCGACCAAAACAGACTCAATGGCCTGCGATTCAGTGGATAAAAAGATAAAAAGACTCAGTTAAATCTACAGGTATGTACCAACTGTCTAAGCTTGACTTGGATTTAGGTGCTTTATGGTTGCTGAGTGACACAAGCACAGATATGAGAGCTGTATGGTATGTGATGCACCCGGAGCGTCCCATTACCCGAGAAGCTTGTGAAGAGACGGCAGAATGGTGAAAAACGGTTTCTATGGAGCCACTGCTGCGCTTCCTGTGGCGTGGCTGTGGGCAACAGATTCTGTTTGTTCAGGGTAGAGAGAAAGGACACAGGTAGGCCTTAGCATGAGGGTTATAAAGTCATTAAGACTTTTTCTTTCCATTGAACAGTCCCTATACTTTCAGACAGATAAAAAGACTTGGTGTGGACCAGCACCTGTTCGTAAACATTTAACAAGTACTAAGATTCTGTCTGACAAATCTGAGCTTTCTTTACTAACCTTTATTGATTTGTTTTAAAACTGGTCAAATACCACTTCAAAACAGTAATAAATTCATTGGTATTTCACTCCTTTTACTGTGGAATGACAGCTCTACAACAGAAGCTCTATGTCTAAAGCACAGACTAAAATCTTTGGGTTTATTTAACATTATATGCTTTGCCAAAAGAATAATGAATGGACGTACTAATGCCAGCGATATTAACCTTACATTTGAAGCCCTTCTTTCACAAAAGAAAGATGTACTAATTTAAAAGTTAGGCTAAGTGAAAATGGGTTAAAGATATTATTTAGTAGAGGCATAACAACAACAATTATAATAATCATCCACAGAACTGGGAAATAATTACTTTATCACAACTAATATATTACTACTGCTATTTTACACATCAGCATAAGATACTGTTCATAGAAATAAAACTCCTACAAACAGCATGAGCTGCCAAGACACAACTAGTCTAGAGGTCTAAATTTGAAATTCTGTTATCACTCCATGGCTATTTTGATTTCATCAAATACTACATTTTAAAGGACAGGATGGTTGTGTATGGACACACAGAAAACCACAACACAAGTAGCTGGGTATGACAGAACGGATGAGACTTCCAACTGAAAGGTGACTGAAGGTGGAGCACAAGCATGTGGTGATCGAAGTTTAAATAATTTGTGCAAAAACACTAGAAATTCCAGAATATATTTTATCAGCACACAGATATGTAAAAAAAAGGCATTTCATTTTCAATAGACAGTTGAAATGCAGCAAGCAATTTAGCAAGACTGACAACAGGATGGGACAGCACCATAAACAAATTTACTGGGTACAAGTGCATTTATCCATTTACCCAGATTTTATAACAGGACAATATTACTTCGAATAAGTAATTTTTCTCCTCCATCAGTAGAGAAAAGAAGAGAAGAGAAGACTCACATCTGCAACCTGTGCCACTGGCTCTGGCTGGTGATTTGGTGATCCATTCCTGTGAACCAGATTAGGAGATTTGAAGGTTATTTTGAAGTAATAAAAACTACAAAGAAAAAACAACAGTAGGGGAAAGCTGTAATGCCAAATACATAATGAGTGCTTAATATATAGTAAATTAATTGCATTATCTTTAGAAAAAACTGAGAGTGTTTCTCACCCATCGGTGACAGGAAAGCTGTTGTGGGTAGTGCCGAAGCCTGGTGATGGGGAGTTGTTAACGTACGTTGCCTCAGGCCAAGGTGAGCACTGAAGGAAAACAATTCAAATACAAAAGGCAAACCCATTGCAAATGACTGTAGAGTGAGATTCTGTGTAAACAGTATCCACATTGAACAAAATGCAAGACCTGGTCTCACATGATATCACAAAATAAACTTCATTCATTACCCCAGGGCACATGGTTTCCACATACAAACCTCAGTAAGAATGGTAGTTTCATATGATGGCTGGTATTTTTCTTTTTCTTGAGGTGCTCTCTTCTCCATTTTTTCTCTATCTGTCTTCTGCTTCCTGTCAGCACCTTTAGGCTACAAATTAATAATAAACAAATAATAGGAGGCAGTAAGGAGTAGTAGTACTAATTTTACATGTAGTGCCTCACAATGGTAGGATGGGATATTGAATTGGGTTGTATTGCGATTACAAACCACCGGAGCAACGCTACATGACTTTCGAATTAAGGAGAAACACGTGTCAATACTAAGATTACTCAGAGGTAATAAAAAATGGTGGAATATGTCCCAGTTTAGTGTGGGTTATGCAGTAGAACACAACCCACATGTGACAGGGTAATGACCACTTTGTAACAATTACTACAATACTATTGCATTTTTAAACAATAAACAAATGCTGTTGTACTAAATTGATTCAAAAGGAATTCTATAAAATAAAACCCCTACAAGTAGTATTGATGTGTCTTTGGCCACACTATTTAGTTAACATACGAATGAAATGTTCATGAACAACAAACACAAGTATATAATTTATCTCTTCAACATTATTTACCTCTGCAACTCTAGATGAAAATCAATATGAGTTGTAAATGTTTTGCTCCCACCTTGAAGACTTTGATTTGGCAGCTGGCTGAGTGTAGGTGTTCAGTGTACTCTCCTGCTTCATTCTCCTTGAACGTGTCGATTTGGATCCGAAATGGTACTCCCTTCTCACCACCATGCTTGCGCATTGTGAACTCTGTGCTGATGCAATGAACCTAAGACCAAGGAAACAAGACACTGATCAATGCACATCTAACATTCATACAGTCTAAGATAAACCATTCTAATTCCAACCTGTACAGCTCATCTTAACAGATCAAATAAAGAAATAAGATAACCTGAATGAAGACTGAAGTCCGCTTTGATGGGTCCCATAGGAACTCCACTGTGTTCAGCTGTGTAGGGTTTGCCCTGGGGTCCACGATGCCAACAGACATAGGGATATCTAGAAAGAAACCAGACAGAGACATATAATGAAGGTGCATCTGTAATGCATTCATGTTTCAATAGAACTGCTTAAAGGACTTCTATTAAAAATAACAGTACATTTCTGCTCAATGTGCCAAGCAACATTTCAGAGGTCCATAAACACAGTGAATCACTTCACAAAGTGTATTTTCTAATTAATGCTTGATGTTGGTTAATATTAGCTATGAATAGACTACTGCATGGATCTATTCAAGAGTATATTAGTATAAGAGTAACATCTAGCTAGCTATCACAAGGCTAATTATATACAGTCAAAGTTTTTGTGACTGACCTGCTAGCCCAATTTGCAGCCTGACATACTGGTTTTGAAATGTATTACAGGGTTCCCACTTAAAATTCCCTGACTTTTCCATGACTTTCCGTGACCAAAAAGCAGAATTTCCATGACCTCTCGTATAAAGAAATGTCCAATATAACGTTTAGATGCTGAGCAGAAAAGGGTATTTAAAGGGGTTATAGAATTCAAAACTGCATTTACGTCACTGTTGTTGAATATAGGCAGCCTGGCGTGTTGAATGGACCAAACCAAAACCTCAGTTCCATCTCTGACATCCTCTACATGCATGTTTTATTCAGAAATGGCTGGTAAAATGGGCCATTCTGAACAAAGCAGCTCTATATGCTATAAAGCTGCTTGATGTGGACAACTGGAGAAGCACAGTGATGGGAAGTTGAGACGAGGTGGATCTTTTCAGCATCTTCATCTTCCCAACATTTTTTTCCCAGTCGCATGGCTCGTAAGTGCACGCTCTCCCATATTGGAGAGAAGTATGACTGATTTACATACTTTGCATTTTGCTCTTCTGTCATCATCACTTTGGGTGAGCCAGTCCTTAAATTCTTCATTTTCAAGCCAAATATCTTTATAAATTTACACTTGCCTGGCATGTTTCGTAAGTTAGCGAGTGTCAGGACATATGTCAACACAGACTTCGCAAAGATTTTGCGTTCTAGAATGTTGCACATTTTTTGAGCGGGAGAGCTTTTGAGCAAAACAAAAACACTCACTGGGAACAAAGACACGTAAATACACATCAGGTTTTGGCTACTGCACTATATGCTTTTAACAAAATTCCCTGATAATTCCCTGACTTGGCACCCAAATGATCAAATTCCCTGACTTTCCCCGTTTGGAAATGCCTTTACAGGAATTCCCTGATAATCCAGAAATTCCCTGACCCGTGGGAACCCTGGTATTATCTCTGTGGTTTCTGCATGTTTGTCTCATTGCAAGGAAAACCTGAAATTCAAGCTAATTTGTTTTCTCAGTATGAATTTGACCTGTTGTCAATGAACACTGCAGCAAAGTAGTACAGCATGAAAAGAAATGACTCCAAGTCAAGTCAAAGTCCAAGACAAAAGCAAAACCTTTTTTCCTTGCACAATAATGTGACCGGTTTAGGCAGCAGACATGAAAAATAATCTCACCTAGGTCAAGGATTCTGTCACCTGGTCTATTCCAGCGCCAGCCTTCCAACTGCTGGTGCTCTGTATACTGCAGCCGCCGGTCGTGGAACACCACGCGGATGATACTCTGCAGGCACCAAGACCAAAACAGCGGTCAGAGAACACAAGAGAGCACCAGTACACAATTACAGACACTCAGCCAAGACTGACTGACTCCAAAACTCACTCCTTACCTTCACCATTTTGCCTGTGATCTCCGGGAGCTCACCCATTTTCCGATTGTCCAGCATTCGAATTTCATAAGACTGTCCTGTGAACATAATTTTGAAGACAGCATGAAGGTAATTTCAACAGCATTACAGCCAATTCTGGCAACACTCTGTATGCGGACAAAATGTATTTATGTAGTCTACATCTTTTATGTAGACTATATACAACACAGACTGTATGATCAGGTTAGATGTAATATTTTGTTTCTCAAAATGAATGCCAGGCTTTACATACAAAAAAGGATTAGGACTGGCAGACCTTGGTTGAGGTAGGTGAGTGTCTCATCGTGAAGTTTGACGGCAGGTGATGTGGCAGCACACAAAACGTACTGGAAAGGAAGGATCTTATTGTCACTGTCAGGAGGCAGATTGGATTCTTCCTGCTTAAAGATGGGGAGAGCCAGTACATCACTGTAGAAAGAGAAAAAGAAGGAAAAATAAACACTTTTTTATAAAACCCATCCACCTAACCAGACACATAAGTAGGGTTGCACCGATACCACTTTTTTACAAACCGATACGAGTACGACTGTTTTTATTTGTGTACCGAGTACCGATACCGATACTTCTTAGAATGGTGTCTGTGCAAGTAATTTGGAGACCGGTTTTATTTTCTCTTCT
>JBBIGA010000132.1:615440-640021 GCA_037576975.1 Alestes dentex | reverse complement strand
AAAGTCTAAGTCTGAAACTTTTTCTAAGTCAGAAAATGCAGTCAGAATGTTGGGGTGTCGCTTTTTATTGAGGCCGTGAGAGAAGCGATCAGAAGCTCTCTCCAGTGGAATCTGCACTTAGGTTAAACAGACCTTTAGAATACAACCCCCCTGTTTGGATTACACCCACTTTATTGGTGTTCCACCAATAAGCCTCAATTAGAGTAATAACTGAATACTCAAATCTCCACTTTTCCTTTTAATATCTACACCTTCCCATGTCTTCCAATAGGTAAAAGGTCAGTTACCACTAATTAATATTCAGCCCTCATGAATGGACATGTCCTTGTTTTTTAAAAAGCATGTCCTGTGCATACGTATGCCTCATGGACAATTTACGTCCCTGTGCACACGCAGGCCTTATGTGCTGCATAGGCCTCTTGGTCCATGTTCAACGCATTCCTCTTGGCACCTTTGACATGAAGTACCTTCAAAAACTCATTTATTACAGATCCATGACACCTACTTTCTGCAAACTCCTAGTGGACGCTAATCAAATGTTTGGGAAACATGCTATTCTACGAAATGTCTGTCACCATGGTGCCACTAAGGCGCAAGCATTGCTTGGGCTGATGAGCTGGAAAACACTTCTGGGTTTTTCCATCTAGATAGGTTGTAAAAGTGTCACTCTCATAGATGCACGCAATGGTACATCTCTACTTTTGTTCGCTCAAGTGCAGGTGTCTTGATTTAAGGGCCTTCTTTGGAAGGGCACTCTTTGGTGACAAAACACATTCTTTGGGAATTTCCAGCCCAGCTCGAAGGATCTAGGTTTCATGCTGTTCGAGCATACAGAGGGCTGAGGGAGATGGATTTTTGTAGTGTATTTCACTATATAAATGTTTTCTTTACTTTAATGGGAGTGTAATTTAAATCACCATCAGTAATCACCATCAGTCCCAACATACAACAAACAGCTTACATATCTGAATCCTACACTGAGGAATATGGATGTTTTGGATCAGAAAAAGAAGTCACTACACATACTGCTGACAAGTTGGCCAACGGTGGGCATTTCTGCACAGGCAATAGGAACAGCTGAGGAGAGAGAAGAGGCTAATTTCCCAGCAGAGGGCTGTGGGGCAATCACAACTGGAGACTGGGCTACTGTTACAATGGGACCCTGCATAGAGAATCAGAATACATATTAAAAAAGCAAAACTAAATGCAATTTTTTTTGAGACATTTTTATATAATGCAATTCTGTTGCAAAAAAATGTTATCTTTAAATAAAGCAACTGTAATGAAAGTATGCATGAAAGTGAAACTTAAATACACTCCCTTCATTGATTAATTGCACATGAACCATTACCGATGTGCTAACACACCACATTTATCGCTTGTGTGGTGGTCTTGAGGGTCAGAGTGCTGGAGTTTTTTTAAAGAGGACAGCGGAGCTGGTGTTTCAGGCATATAACAGTAGGTCTACTACTCTGAACATCATGAATGTTGACACAGTACACGTCACACCTGCGTGGTGGTCTTGAGGGACAGAGGGCCGGTGGATTTAGGCAGGACCGTAGAGGTGGTGGGGGTGGTGGCAGCAGCAGCAGCTGGTGTATTCCCAATGGTGGCTATGATCTGGCCCTGGGAGTTCAGCAGTAGCTGGGGGGACATAGTCTGTACCTGCAGACCCTGAGCAGGTAGTGCAGGTGGTGCAGTTGCTCCAGCCAGAGATGCAGGGTTCACCAGCATAGGTAAAGTGCCTATCACCTGGAGAGAAGGTACAAGGGTATGTTCCTGTAATGAAGAAGCCTATAACAGATATTTTATTTACTATGTACTGTCGCCATTGCTGTAATCAACCACCTCTCACCTGACCCTGTGCATTGGTGATGATCTGGCTCGTCAGTCCTGCCACATTTGACATGGCGCTTGTGATGATGGGAGTTGTTGTCAGAGAGCTGATGAACTGTGGCTGGGCACCCAAAGAAGCAGCGCTGATCTGAGACAGTCAAGAGATACAAATAAAGAAATAATCATACATCACATAGCAATAATGCAACAGTAAATTATATAATACGGAGCCTTTAATGTCATAGCACACAAAGAGAGTACAAAAATGTTTTAAATGCAAAGTTAAATTAATAAAATTAGTGAAAGGCACCCAGAGCCACTACAACGGTAAATTTATTTTTAGCCATGAAGTAGAATTGTAAGAAAAAAAAAAATCATTAGATTAGCATTAAATATTTTATTTAATTGACATCTACGGGTGGTAGTGGATAAAACACTTACTTGTAAATGTAAATCTGTAATATTTGACAAATCCTTGAACAGAGTTTAGAGTTTGAAACTAACTTTTAGGTGTGTATTTACTTTAGCAGGCTTAGTTACCACTCTGTGTTAAAACTAACACCACTGTGCAAAGGCTGTACCTACCTGGTTAGCTCTCATTGTGAGATGTTTACATACAATACTATATTACAACAACAAGAGGGTGCTGTTAAGATCTTTATGGTAATTTTATGGTAACTTCCACTCACAATAGCAGGGTTGATCGTGAGGCCTGCGGTTTGGAGAGTTGCGACAGAAGCACTGGGCTCAGAGATCTTGTGCAAGGCTGGAGCTCCAGTAACAGAAGTCACCTGCGCAGTGCTGGCTGAGGTGGCTTGAGTGTGTTGCACGGCTGCTTGCACTGACTGCAGTGTTGCCGCCTGGGACTGCAGAACCGACTGCCCAGGTCCCTGAAGCTGAGGCTGGACCGAGTTGAGAACAGTGGCCGCTGCAGAGAGAGAACATAGAGTTCCAAACAACTGCCAGTCCACTGTAATGATTAGCTGTACTGGAGGTGAACAGCTATAAGTGACCAAAATCTACTATACCTTTTTTCATATTAAGAAAGAATGAGTATATAAATCAGCTGACATATTCATAGCCAATATCACAACTACATTGACCTACAATATCATTATTACATGACCTCCTTTGTTTTACTTTATGAAATGCTACATGCAATTATGGGATGTTTCTGGCCAGATCAGATTGGATTCTTTATTCTCTCCAAAATTCAGTTCAGTATTTTCTGATGGTATCTTCTCAATACCAAAGTGCCAAATTACTCTAATACTCTAAAAACAGCATTTTTAGCAGAATTTATCAGAATAGCCTATGGAACAAAGTATTTGTTTATGTTCAATGCACTCATAATATCACGTAAACTCATCTGCAGTACAGCGTCTTACCCTGCAGGCCAGCAAAAGGCAGTTTGATGAGTCCTCCAGCCGGGCCGGCTGCAGCGAGGCCAGGCAGAGTGGCCACAGTAGCTGTGGGCAAGGTGAGTACAGCCAGGCCACCCTGACTGCCCACCGAGCCAGCGACACTGAGGGGGATCAGGAGGGGCTGGCCCAGAGACCCTTGTTGGGCCATCATGCCTGTCATCAGAGTTGCCAGGCCATCTTGGGTCAGAACCTTAGTGGTAAAATGACGATATAAGTCATCCTCAAAGACCTTCATGTCGGATTCTACTACAGACTTGAATCCTATCAGGCCAGCCACTGGTTATGGTGTACAAAGTGATTTAGACAGTGATTTTGTTATGTTACAGACATATTCTAAACCAGATTTGAGTATAATTTTCCTCAAACATCTACACACAATACCCCATAATGTTCTGCATCTTTGCACACAACTCTCTGCTGCTAGAATACAGTACCTGTGAAAAAACTGTATTTATCCTCACTGTAACTGTTGTCAATTGTACTGAATGTTGTTTTGTCTTGTTTAATTGTATTGTTGCTTTTGTTATCTTTTTTCCAGCTCTTTGTCCTGTCTACACTTGTGCTCTTGTGTTCTGTTCTGTTCTGCTCTTGTGTTGCACCATGATCCTGGAGGCACATTGTTTCGTTTCACTATGTACTGTGTGTGTATGGTAGAAATCATTATAAAACCTACTTGACTTGACTTGACAAGACAAAAACAACTTTTTAGAAAGATGTGCAAAATTTTTTCATTGCCAAAAGCTTGTTAATCCAGTGTTTCATAAGTATTCACACCCATGTTTTAATATTTTGTTGAAGCACTTTTGGCAGCAATCACAGCCTCAGGTTTTCTTGTGTATGCCTCTTTGGCACACCTGTTTTTGGAGATTTTCTCCCATTCTCCCCTGCAGATCCTCTCAAGCCCAGTCAGGTTGGATGGGCAGTGCAGGTAAACAGCCACTTTTTGGGTCTTTCCAGAGATGTTCTATTGGATTCATGTCCGGACTCTGGCTGGGCCACTTAAGGACATTCACAGACTGCTCCTGAAGCCACTCCTTTGTTATCTTGGCTGTGTGCTTTGGGTCATTGTCTTGTTGGAATATGAAACTCAGAAATATGAATAGTCTGAGTTCCAGAGCACTCTGGAGCAGGTTTTCTTGAAGAATCTCTCTATATTTGGCTGCTGTTATCTTGTCCTCTCTGTGGACTAGTCACCCAGTTCCTGACGCAGAAAAACATCCCCACAGCATGATGCTGCCACCACTATGCTTCACAGTAGTTATGGTGTTAGCCAGGTGATGACCAGTGCCTGTTTTTCTCCAGACATGACGCTTGGAGTTCAGGTCAAAAAGTTCTGTTTTGGTTTCATCAGATCAGAGGATTTTGCTTCTTACAGTCTGCAAATCTCTAAGCGGGCTGCCATGTGCCTTTTAGTGAGGAGCGACTTCCGCCTGGCCACTCTACCCCAAAGGCCTGATTGGTGGAGTGCATTAGCTATGGTTGACCTTCTGGATGGATCTCCTATCTTGCTGGAGCTCCGCCTTAGTGACCATTTGGTTCTTGGTCACCTCTCAGACCAAGGCCTTTCTTCCCCAATATCTCAGTTTGGTCAGGCGGCCAGATCTACGGAGGGTACTGGTGGTTCCAAACTTCTTTCATTTCTGAATCATGGAGACCACAGAGCTTTTCAGGACCTTCAATGCTGCCAAATTTTTTGTGTATCCTTCCCCAGATTTGTGCCTTGACACAATCCTGAGGTCTATAGACAGTTTCCTGGACTTCATAGTTGGTTTCTGCACTGTCAACTGTGAGACTTGATACAGACACATGTGTACCATTCCAAATCATGTCCAATCAACTGAATTTACCACAGGTTGTAGAAGCATCTCAATTTCAGTGGAAATTGGATGCACATGACCTCAATTTTGACTGTCACAGCAAAGGGTGTGAATACTTATGTACCTATTGTGTTTAAATGTTTACATTTTTTTAATACATTTAAGAAAGTCCCTGAAAACATGTTTTCACTAAGCCATTATGGACCATTTTGTATAGATTTTGTAAAAGATTTTGTTTGTAACGTAACAAAATGTGGAAGAAGTGAAGTGGTGTGAATACTTTCTGTTGGCACTGCATCTCCAATTATAGTGTTCTGAGGTGTTTACTGAGTAATATTTCTCACTTACTAAAGCTATAATAAATATAGCAGAAAAGCAGAACGGCCTTAAAGGGAAGCTCTGTTAATTTTCCGCCATAGCAATGCAAATTTCCCACTTGTGGGATTAATAAAGGTTTATTTTACCTTATCTTAAAAAAACAAGCAGTTATATTATTAAGAGATTCAGGCACTTAAATTGTAATGTCATTTCAACCTGCATGTGCTACCTTGCAACATGATTTGCCACAACCTAACCTATTTGAGAGAAGTCTATTTAAAATCCTCTTGTCTATAAACTACCATTTGAATTGGTAATGTTTTCCATTTTGGGGAGCTCTACCCTAGTAGTTCATTCTAAGCAAAAGAAAAATAAGAGAATATTGAAATTCTTTTCAACGATAGTTTATCCAGGATATTTTACTTTTTCAGGATTTTCTCCATTTCCATCACAAATAAAATTGCTTGTTTTTTTTCCTCAAATTATTTTAAAAGAAACCCAGTCAGGGTTCCTTTTAATTGAGGTTTAAATGAATTTAAAGAATTTAATAGAATTTCACTCTTTTTTCTAATCTTTCTAATTAACAAAATGGCACAAAAGAGTGAAAAAACAATAGTGAAATTAACTTCAAGGCCAATAATAATTCCTAACTTATTAAATCAAAATTTTAACAAAAACAAGGGTTCCCAATCCCAGGCCTGATGATCCCTTGCTTTGCACATTTTTGCCTTTTCTCTAAACAACTGACTTAACCTACCAGAAGCATATTAATTAGTTAATATGTTGCATAAGGTGTGCTCTATAAGACAAAGCATCAAATGTGCATAAAATGGGGTCCTAAGACCCACGTTTTAAGGTATGTTCCGTATGAAGTAAAGAACAGTGCTAATTGCAGAGTTAATTATAACTCACCTGTGGACAGGCCTGAACACCGATGGGCATGGTGGCCTGTGGCTGAGGGACAGAGACACTGATTGGGGTTGCAGCACTTTGTATTGCAGGGGTGGTCTCTGCTGAAACTGGGGGTACAGACATTAGGAAGACTGGAGTGATCAGAATAGAATATCAGAACAGAGCAGAAGCCTGCTTGGATCTAGCTATAATTCTCTCACCTGTAGGACTGTCCTGAGTGCCCCTTTCAGCTGGCTCTAAAGTTAGATCTCCCCTTTCCCCACCTCCTGCCTCCACCTTCAAATCAGCCCCTGAGGAGTGCAGAGCAGCATCCACCTCCACCTCCAGCACTCGAATGGTCTCGTGACCAGACATGACAATAACCTGGAGATAAGCAAGCATGTGAATAAGTTGTAAATTATGTTTTATAATGTTGTCTGATGTAGAAAGGTGTAATTATCTACAGGTACTACTAATGCAGACACACTAAACAATGAGCTAATTACACTGTAACACTTGTACCATCACACAGTGTATGAGAAGAGTGAACGAGAGAATGAAAAAGCAGCACATGAGAAAAACACAGGCACACAGCAAGGCCTATCTTAGGCACATGGTTTTGCAGAAGTTCAGTGAAGGCATACCTGAATGTCTTGAGATGTCTAACTGCAGGAACAGCTGAAAAAGCACTTCTGCAGTCAGACAGTGAATGACTAAGGAGAACAGAAAGGCCAAGCACATATTAGGGCACAATGAACCTACAAAACGAGGACACAAAAGGAAAATACATGAGTACAAGGAACCAAAAATAAGCGTGTCTGGCCAAATCCAGCTTAAGCAATGCTTTCTGCAAACATCCTATCAACAGACGATTGCTTGAGCTTGCAGTATGGTAAATGCGTTGGACACTGCCAAAGTGAACATGCACAGACACAGGGAAGCAAGATGCAAACCTCTGGGGGTCTTGATGCAAAAGATTTGTAATGGGGTTGGATTCCGTGCTTAAGAGCATAAAAGTTCTCATGGATGTTGTGACATGGTGAATCGTTGCACAAGCAGACACACAGAGTTAAACTGGAATAGTGTGTGTTCAGGAACATCTATGAGCTCAAAGTAACACCTGTTCATTGACAGTGAGGGGAGCGTCGGTTGCAGGGAGGTCCTCCGACTCCATCATTCAGTTTGATTCCTATGGAGGTCACAGGTGTGCCATGATGACAGAAGCAAGCCCAGTCTTCTTGCCAGACCACCTGCAAGAAATTAGAGCATTGCTGACATGCTGCATCAGTTTGAGGTAAAACTGCTCAAATGCAAATCAAGCTGTGACAATTAGGGTTTTACCAAAATTGACACAAAAAGTGCTTTGGCACTTCTAGAGGCGGGGGGGTGTCCTTAAAATGAAACAAACTCTCATTCAGAAACTCTGAAATGAACTGCTGGTAGTCCAGATTATACTCCGGGCTCTGAATTATGTAACCACATCAGGGACCAGTGTTTACCATGCACAGCCTGATTCAGGAGCACACAGGCGGCACATTTTAAGCCTTAAATGCACTAAAAGCTGTTGTCCTACAGATAGATCGCCACACTGTATGCATGAAGGTTGTGCTGCCCTGTTCTTTTTGTTACGAAGGCAGGAGGTGTGCTGCAGGAACCTGATCTTTCAGGCTCGCACCGTCTCGTGTGTTATTCGCTTTAAAACAATAGGGCATTATGCAGGCACTGCGGAACATTTTCATATACAGGCCTGCGAGGGCCGTCGTCCTGTTTTGTTTTTAATGTCAGACCACATTGTGTTTAATGGGAGACCCCCATCACATGCCTACACCTGCAGGCGCGGGAGAATGTCACGCAGGACACGAGGTTCAAAACCTCGACCCATTCTGATTCTTCATCCGTCAAAACTTGGACAGGTGTTGCAGACCACCCCCACCCCCTACAGCCCTTGCTCCACACAAAAAAAAATAATAAATAAAAACTATCGCACTTGCTTCGATGACCAAACGCCTTTTTAACCCACACCTTCCAATCACACTCCTCACATGCCATGCACGAGGACTGCATTTTATGTATTTCCTTTCTCTTTATCATAAATATATAAATTATGCTAATTAAGACCATTGCATATTAACCGAAAAACTCATTTCCTATCGCCCTTTGGTCACGAAAAAACGAAAAAAGCATCCTCAAGCGACCACGCTCACAACTTACCGTCCAATTTCGGTTAATTTCTTTGTTTCTCCTCCTTCGGTGAGCTTTGCCACAGTTTGTTTTAGGCATACATAATTAAAAATTCATCTCACAGCTCCCAGACTGGCGCTGGCTGCACACAAAGCCAGATTTGCATTGATAAGAAGGACCTCCTCTCTGAATATTTAATAAAACCTGCCCTCCTGAACCATCGCGCAGGGGCACCTAGAGCACCTGAGGGACAGGAGGAAAGCGTTATCTGCAGAAAAGTCCCCAAAATTAACAGATTTTTGCTCTTTTGCACTACGTCATGAACATAATTTATGCAGGCCGAGTCTCGCATTGAAAAATGTCGCTGGCTGAAGCAGAGGGAAAGGCCATGGCTGCCTTAAAGAGACAGAGACCCTACACACACCCACACACACACACACATACTCTCTCTCAGGCACACACACTCTCTCTGACACACTTTCTCTCTTTCACTCACATTCACACTCACACATACAGGGAAAGACAAACCAGTAAAACCAGTAAAACACTCGGACCGATAAAATACTTCAGACAATGAATCGAGAAGTTAAAATAACTACCAAAACCAGCTCTGAGAAAAAAAAAAGTATCTCAAGAGTATCTCAGTAGCACAGTGGTACGACTTGGTACTTCCAACATTTGGAGACTCCTGTTTTCCCAATGATTATACTTTTGAGTGAGTAAAACTATTGTCATTTAAATTGTATTTAGTTCACGTAACTGAGTAAAAGAAACCCACCTCTGGCTTTGCCCTACTTTGAAATGTTATGGATCATATTTAAAACACTCTGCTGTGTACTTCATAATGACTTTCCTTGCATTCCCAGTAATAGGTTTGTGATCCGGTAGTTTGTTCTGAAATTGTTCGGTACCACCACTGCCAACGAGTGTTCAGGCAAGAGCAGGTCATCAGACATCTGAGAAACAGAATCTAGAGTTTAAAGGATGCTACATGAAGCTTCAAAAACTTGACATGCACTTGCTTTTGTTACTTACCATAATTACCTTCATCCTTTTTATCTAAATAAAACACTGATGAAAATAAGCACAACCTTCTTGCCATGGCTATATTTTTTCCGCCATAAACTCCAGACAGTTACCTGCTGGAGGTTTTAGTAATTAAAACCTGTAGCATGTTTGTTGAATACAGATTGTGTTCTGTTAAACTGAACGCATGTTGCTGCTAATCACTTTCTACCATGGTTTTTGCCCTGGTAACATGTTACTACCCCGAACTGAACATTACATACATGAACACAGAACACAACAGCCTCGGTAAGTAACATGGCAAAGTTATCAAAACTAAACCAGCCAAAGCAAAGAACAAAAAAATATGGAAAATCATGGCAAATTATGGGAAGTCAAATATTATGGTGACATGACTCTATGTGTCACCGTAATACATTTATTGGTTCCTGACAGAAACAGTGACTATGCTAAATTCAAGTTATAAAACCAAAGTGTGATTTTCATTGTAAAGAGAGTTGCAGCATTTTTTAGCCACACTAATCTTTACCTTTGTTGCAGAGCCAGCTGGCAAGAACCACCATTTGCATGTATTAGCAGCATATTGCCATGGAGCTCAAAGGCAAACTGGGATTGCTGAATACAGCCGAATTCGTAATTAGCCTCACACCAACTAGCCACTGCTTAAATTAAACCTCAAATGATGATAGACATACACATGAATACACAAATGAAACCTAAATCCAAGGCTTCGTGTTGTATATCGCATAACATGCAGTAGCTACATAACATTCTCTCTGTACTTCAACGTGCCGTGTGTTAATCATTCAAATTTATCTATGTTTTGAGAACCAGACATGCACAGTGGTCAGATTAGTCTTAGTGTACAGTTGGTTTGATGTGTGACTACTGTTCTAAAGATAATTTAAAAGAAAGCATTGATTGTTACATTTAAAACAAATGCTGCAGTAATGCTCCTACACACAAATTTCAGTAAAAATAGACTTCAGATAGAAATTCAGAGTGGTCTGATGTTAAGGTAAAATGCACTGACTTGGATTTCTTTACAATGGTAGTGGTTATAGAAACCAGGAGTCCCAGTGTTTACAATTAAATATAATTTTATTTACGTGCAGTGAACACGTAAAAGAGTGAAGAGTCTGCAAAAACCTGAATACAGGGTGAGTAATTCCTGTTCAGATGGGTCACAGAAAAATAAACCAACCACACAAAAAAGGGTGTAATCTTTAGGCTTGGTCGTAGTACAAAAAGATTCCATTTTGCTTGATAAAAGAAAAAAAGCTTTGTCTTTCAAAACACAATCAAAAATAAAGTTTCATAGATATCCAAATTAATATGGTCATATTATTTTATTTTATTAAGTCATGTACACTTCACTAGACCAGAAGAGGCCATTTAAGTTCAACACACACTGTTTTTTTTCTGTTTAGACAAATCTCAGTTTACCAGTTAAGTAAAATTAGATAAATCTTTATCAGTGCCACAAGTGGAAAGTTTGCATTGTTATGGCAGAAAATGGACAGTAAAAAGTTAAGAGTGGCAAAACAACAGAATAAAAAGTATATAGCGCAACAATGCAGTATAAATATACACTGTACAAGTAATAAAAAAATATAGACATTTGTGTGTATGCAAATACATAAATATGTAAAGCTATATATACATACATTGGGGAAGATCCTTTTCTATTCCAGGATGACTGTGCCCCAGGGCAAAAAGCAAGCTCCTTGAAAACATGGCTGGATGAGTTCGTTGCGGAAGAACTTGCCTGGTCCACACACAGCCCTGACCTCAACCCCATCCAGCACCTTTGGGATGAACTGGAATGGAGTTTGAAGGTCAGGCCTTCTCATCCAGCATCAGTGCCTGACCTCATTAACGCTCCGGGCACAAATTTCCCACAGAAACTCCAAAATCTTGTGGAAAGCCTTCCAAGAAATATTATAGCACAATTATAGCTTTAAAGGGGGACCAACACTATATTAAAGTCTATGGATTTGAATGCAGTGCCATTAGAGTCCCAGTTGGTGGAACGGTCAGCTGTCCCAATACTTTTGTCCACCCAATACTTTTGTCTGAGGAGCTCTCAGTTTAGCATTCATAATTATTTGGCAATATCACGGATTAAAATTGTGAAAGTTATTACCGCCTGCACTGATGATCGAATTCAGTCATGTTTTTTTGTGAAAGTGGACATGTCTTCTTTAACTGGGAGTACTGGTTGGAGGAATGACGTAGAAGGTTTGCCCTAAAAGGACAGTCAGACCAAAACAAGGAAGCAAGCAGGAACTTGGCGAAAATCTTGGAATTAGCTGCGACAGAATCCAGTCGGTTTGATTGAAACGCAGCTGTTTTGGACCGATTTGTCTCAGAGAAAGCAGGATGAACAGTAAAGGTGTGTGTCCGGCCTCTGCGGGTCCCTGTCTCGGGGCAGCCTAGCAACAACGAGCCACTGCGGCTAGGGCTTTAGCTAACGAGATTTTACCGAGCATTTTTTTAACATTTAAACCATTTTTTAACATCTAAAACATTTTCCTCGAGTAATTTTTTTCTCGAAAGCGTTTAAAGCCCCTGTTTTTAACCGTAACTGGCTGTATTTGCTATTAGTTTCTGTGTTGGTCTGGAAGCTTGTTTGCTAACGATGACGTGAATCGAAAGGTGACCTCATTAGCTAGCGTGAACACAGCTAAAAAACATTTTTTTTAAAATCACCAACAAAAAGCAAAACAGCTAAAAATATCCACAACAGGTTAAAAAAAATCAGGTAAAAACAGCAAAAAATGACCCACCAAAACATGTAAATAATGACCAAAACAGGTTAAAAAAAATGACCAAAACAGGTTTAAAAAACAGGTAAAAATAACCAGAAACAGGTTAAAAAATGACAAAAACAGCTAAAAAGAACCCCCCCCCAAAATTAACCGAACAGCAAAGAAAACCCCAAAACAGCTAAAAAAAGAACCCCCCAAAATAACCAAAACAGCAAAGAAAACCCAAAACCAGCTAAAATGAACCCCTACAAATATAACAAACAGCATAAATAAATAATAAAATAAAATAAATAAATAAAAATCCCAACCAAAACAGCTAAAAAAGAAAACAACCAAAAGAGCTTAAAATTTACTATTAGGATATCAGGCCCGGTCTGTGTTTGGACTAAGGATCAACTTTACGAAGTCCTTGTCAGGTGGTACACCCAAGTAAACTGTAATGAGCCTGTAGTTGGGGGACTGCTGTTTCGTCCTTTGACTGTTTTATAGAGTACACGGTAACTGGCACATTGATTTAAACGAACATACTGTAACAACTGATCTGATTTCAAGAGTCTTGTCATTTCTCTCAGTCTATAAACGGACTGGACTTTGAGTTGGTGTGCCACTGCTGTTAAGTCTTGTTTTCCATTCCAGTCTGCTCAGGATGAGGGCTAAAGGACATGCAACACTAAAAAACACTTTATCCATACAGGTTCATATCCACAGCAAGCGGTGTATCCTCAACAGAGCACAGCACCAATATACCCTCCTGCTATGCAAGTGCCACCGCCCCAGGCACCCCCCTACTCAGATGCCCCTCCAGCCTATTCAGAGGTAAGGAGAAACAATCAAAACTGAATGGGACCACATGATCTACTGTAGTCATTTGAGTGAATATCTTATATGTTATGTTTTGTGTCAGTTCAGCTGGTGTCTCATTCAATTTTTTCTCTTCTACAGATCTACCAGCCAAGGTATATGCACCCAGCCCAGGCCCCAGGTCAGCTACCTCCAATGACCTCTGCATACCCTGCCACTCAGATGTATGTGCCCATGCCACAGACTGTGCCGGTCGGGGCAATGGCTCCAAATGTTCCAATGGCTTACTACCCCATGGGACATGTGTATCCTCCAGGCTCCACAGTTTTAGTGGAGGGTGGATTTGACGCTGGAGCTCGATTTGCCCCTGGCAACAGTGCTTCCATGCCTGTGAGTATGCAAACTGAACATATCCCTCATTACAGAGCTATTAAAGGGAAATTCCAAAAATAAAGCAAATGTAGATTGATGTGGAATGCACTATTCCACAGAAACCAAGTTAGAATTGTTCTCAGTGGTGGTCTTAGAAATTAAACACCCAAAGTATTTTCAGCCTCTGAAAAGCCTACTTTCTTTACTTACTTATGCTTTAACCTGACTTTTCTTTGACAGGATCTGTTAAGGTGTGTAACTATAGTATGTTGAGTTAAGTATAGCTTTTCAGGTTTGAAGAACAGATGTGGACTACTTGGAGCACTAGATGTGGAGCACTAGAGTACATCGCTCTGGAAAGGAGCGTCTGCTAAATGCCATAAATGGAAATGAAAGCTACTATACAGAAAACTATTGCATGAATTTGCTTCAAATACATTTGTTTTACAAAAGTTTTTGAAGCAGAAACTCAGAAAACACATGTAAGTTCACTGGTTATTTTAGATGGTTAATGAAATTGCTGTATTTGCATAGACCTCAAAACATCTGGTTTCTATTACCACCACTGTAAACAAATAAGTCTACAAGTTTCTCTGTAATGCACTTTTACACCATGACTAAATTACAGAAAAATCCTTGGAATTCCCCTTTTAATTATGTAATAAAAAAGATGAATAGCAAATAATCATCTTTCTTAGTATCACATTAACTGTGAATAATGCCACAAAAAGTCTTGTCTATTTAGTTTTAAACTCAGACACAATGCAAATGAATTTAATTATCCTTTTTAAACGGCAGCCGCCTCCTCCTGGACATGCTCCAAATGCGGCGCAGCTGGCAGCCATGCAGGGTGCGAATGTGATGATGACACAACGCAAAAACAACTTCTTCCTGGGTGGCTCCGGAGGAGGGTACACAATCTGGTAACAGTGAGAAGAACTTCTTGGGCCTCAGCCTCCATCTTCTCTGGTTCCCTCTCCCCTGGGGCAGCTTGGCTATGCCATGATATTGACACAACTTAACAGAATGTAATGTTTTAGAGTCCCTAATGATGGTACAGTACTCCACTGCTGATAACTCTTCAGTTCAAAAACATGTTGCAGACAAAACTGTAATGCATACAAAGCAGGTGGTGTTTATAGAATCAAAAGCACTTTTCACACAATTCATTCTCTCATTGGCTCATTCACTGTTGTTCTTTGTGTATTTCTTTTTGAATTCATTTTCTTTTTAGTCTAAATTAGAGTTTAACTTGCTAGATAAAGAATATTTGTCCATTTTCTGTCGCTGATTTTTTTTTCTGCTCGGCATTCTGCAACAAATTAAAAACTACTCTTTCATCAGTACTTTCATGAAAGTAGCTATGCACTACACCTTTTTCATTCTAATGGCTTCCAGTAATGTATCATTTCTATAAGTTACACAACATTAGATGCAGTCACCTCTTGTGAGGTTCATGAATTGTACACCGCATGGTAGAATAATGTGTTTACAAACTTATCACAGCTGAGTACTGTACCTTTTAGGTGAGAGTAGGTAAATATAATGAGGTGCCAAATTGCATTAAGCACCATTAATTTTAACAAACATTTACAGATAAAAAGAATGCAGTAAAAAAGAAAGCCGTCATATTTGGTTCAAAAAGTTGGTTGGCTTTTTAATCATGTCCCCCATCATGTCGGATACCCAGAGCTGTACATAAAGCAGTGTTCAGTTTTAGTTTAGTGAAATGTCAGACAGTTTCCTTTTCACAATAGTGTGTGCGTCTCACACAATTTTCTTTAGTGTTGTCCTCAACGTTAGAATTATTTAGAGATCAGGGCTTAATCAAGACATTTTGTTTTCTTTTCAGTACTTCAGCACATCAAGGTTTTCTTTTTTCCTAGTAAACATTTAAATGTATAACCAAGGGGCTGGTTGTACCAAAGATCTGGATTAGAATGCACTAAAAGCTTTTGCTGTGACTTGAAAGTCATCTTCTCTCAATAATTCTGCACATATGATAAATTAATAAAAAGATAAACATATCAAAAATAGGGGACGGTGATTGTTTTGCAGGTTTGAAATGCCTGCTAAAGCACACCACTGCTCTGACTGTCTTTTGTAGTGGGGTGTTTAAAAATGTATCTAGCATAATTGCATCTTGATGGTTCTGCATGCCTTTTGCACTTTTATTCCAAACTGTTGTTTTTAATAAAGATTTATCATTGTTAAATTTTTAGAAATACTACCAATATTAATTTATGTGCACTGTCAACCAACTATTAGACTTTTTGCAACTTGTTTTTTTGTACAAATGCTTTATAAATGCAAATACAGTGTCAGTCATTACATGTTACTGTGTGGATGATTTTTCAAAGGCATTTCATTACATATTCTTTCTAAAAATGCTCTGATATCTGCTTTCTGTCTATATTGGACTGATTGCCTTGTGTTTGATACCCAGGCAGAATGTTCAGTTACCCAGACAGCCTTACCTTCTCATAGCTCTTGCGTACATGTGAATATTAATACTTCTAGCATTAAAAGCAGTACAGATAAACAAAACTACAACTAAAAACCTAAAGGCACTAGCAACACGGATGGCCCTCCTTTTCTGGCTTTTTTGAAGTCCTTTGTTCTTCTCAAAAGCTTCTAACCTTTTACCGTTACTGAATTTTATCCATTGGCTTTGAACACTAAAATGTTCTGCATCAATAGATAAACTTTAGAATTAGAAAAATAGATTAGTTTGCAGTTTTTAGTGATTACCACACCACTGATTCTGCTGTAAATTTACTGAAATGTGACTTTTGCACATTAAGCTCGTACAGTAAATACCATGTCTCCGTTTAAACTGTGTTGGGACTTTTTCCTAAAACAATGTAGAGTCCACATTTTTTTTCAAACTATAAACAAAAAATTCAGAGTGATTTGATCTGAAGTGCTCAGTTGAAGAGAAACATCCCTACCAAGTTTTCTTAAGAACTATGCCGACAGAAATCTTGGGTTAATGTCTGCAACACAACCATTTTGTTTGTTGCCTAAAATTTCCCTTCAATCTGCACATGCAAGTGTGGGTTTAAACCATCACACATTTAAATGATAATGGTACAATAGTGGTTGCTTTTAGAGGTATTAAATACTTCAAACCTGGTTCTTAACACCACGCTCTTTCTCAAGAATGCCACAATACACATCAAACCACTATACAGAACTATACAGAAATATAGAAAAATCAGTGGAATTTCTCTTTAGTAGCTGGAAGGCTGGGTATCCGACACTGACACTGTAATTTAAGAGTTTCAGCCCTTCTCAGACCGATGATTTTCCCCCACAAATGCTGCCACTGCTAGCATGGCTTTCTTTACACCACCTGAATGAGGCTCAAACATGAAAACTACTCAGAAGACAAAGCTTTTAGACCTGATCTGATAAAAAAAAGCATTGTCTGATTATGGTTTCCCTAGTTCATCAGATTAAACTGTTCACTTGCAATGTGAAGTTCAGGGAATTAGGTGGATTATGTTGAGTCAATATTAAACCCAAGGGGTCCCCCCCCCCACCCCTGATTTTCCTACAGAATAAAAGATCTGGAAGTTGGTGCACTTAACTTTTTTTTTTTATACTTAATTTAGAATAAAGACTATTTTGGAAACTGCACTGGAAATCCTGGAATTTGTTTTGTTTCATTCAACTATTTATTTATATGATAAACATATAAAATATGCATATGCTCAGAACAGTGGGAATCCATATTTTCATTTTTAATGTACAGAGATAAAACTGCCATCAAAAAATTTCAAGTTTGTAACACAAGTAATGTCACTGACAAAATTAAAAAAAAAAAACACAGCAAGTTTGTATGTGCATGTAAGATACAATATGATTATGACAAACTTATGCAATTTGATTACATTTGATTATTCATGTCCTTCAGTGTAACGTCCTTACAACACAAAGTCTCTCAGGAAATAAGCAATAAGATTGTTTTCAGCAATGACTAGCATTCATCATGGTGGGATGATAAATATTCAGTGAAGTACAAGAGTCTATTAAAATATTTAAAAAAAAACAACAAACATTTAAAATACCAGAGGCAGTAGGCTTTTTCAACCTGTTTTGCATCACTCCAACATTTTGTTTTATGTCTGACCCTAGACTGCGACTCAAATAGTTTTTGTCGTAGTGACAGAACCTGAATTTGGTGGAACAATTCAATTAAAAGAATGCATGCAAAAATGGCATGACATCCTATGTTCTGATTCTAGCAGCAAAGTTGGAAACAATGCAACCCGTGTCAGTGAACTATTTAGTAAAATCGGATTTTTTTTTTTTTTGTTACACCTACTTTTGGGATCTAACAGACTGTCAGACTTTGTACAGTCTGTTCAGTTCTTGGTTGCTATACATGTTTTTGGCACCAATGTCATGTGAGTTACTGTAGTAGATCTGGCTCACTTATGATCACATGCCAAACGTCAAATGTTTTCGTAAATGCATCCGTTAGGGCTGCACAATGCATCATTTGTTAATCTTTATCGTTTGACTTTATCGGAATCCCAAAATTCTAAAATGTAGGCATGAGCCCTTTAACTAGAGCTGGGCACTATGAAAATATTTTACCAATGTCTCATTATGCTTTGGTGAGTATTCTGTGTTATCGTGAGTATTCAGACACTAACAAACGGAATAATTAGTCCTGTTCAATTTGATACAGCAGTACAGTACAACTAACATAGAATAAAAATAATTTGTATTCATAGTATGTCGTGGAAAAGTATGTTTTGGCACACTGCCCACCACTACCTCTAATCAATCCTACTGTTTTTACCATGTGTTTCAGTTTTGTGTGTTGTGATAGATCAATATACTTATGGCATCCAATAATACAAGTCAATTACTTTGTTCAAAAACAACAGACACCTATCTTTAACCATGTAGTGTTTTTCTGGGTGTATACCTCAATACTAGTCTTTGTCAATATTGTGCAGCTCTAGTTATAAAATAAATGTTATGCAAATCTATGTCAAATTCAGGCCTTGGAGGGCTAAAGCACTGGAGACAGAAAAAGGTATCCCCTTTAGTTGCCATCCAGTAACCAATCCTCTGTTAAAGCATACAATTCAGAGGACTACAGAAGAGCTGTAAGAGTATGAAGCTTATTAACACTGGCACTCATGCATTAGACAAACATACCTGATAGCATTGTTGACAGTGTAACACCTGCTATGCAATCTTTTTTGCTGAAAATGAGGGTGTGCCAAAGTTTATGCTTTAACCCAAAGGCTTCCGACCCTGGTCCTAGAGGACGTTTGTTCTGTTTCCTCTGCTCCAGCTCTTCACAGAAAAAGCTTACTTATTTAGTTGGATAAAATATTAGATCAAAACACCAATATATGCAGGGAATGGAGTCCTGCTGGATGAGGATTAGTTTATGAAATAAGTTTTTAAACAGTAGAGGCAAATGTATCACAACCCACAACTGGAATGAGGAGTATGGAACATGCACTGAATATTTTGCCAGGACAAAAATCGTAAGCATACAATATGGCAACTAGTTGAGTGCAAAATCAGCTCTGTGGCAGAGCACGGTAACAACAAGTTCAGTTACATTTTTTTTGACCACACACTTTTCTAGTGATGCAACAGTATAGATAAGAACTATGTAAAACTGCATCAGAGATTCAGCTCTACATCTCCTTCACACCGTCTCCACCGCAGCTGTTTTTACAGCCAACAGCACCAGAAAGTTTTGGCACGCAGAACCTTCAAACGTCCATACCTATACAGAATGTCCATCATCAGCACATAATTTGCAGCAGTGTGCTCTTCAGATGAAGTACTCCTTCTTATTTTCAGTGACCGTGTCTTGGTAGACCTGATCTGGGTCCACCCCTGGTGCAGGCTCCCCTGTAGTTCGATAGGCACCCTTGTTGTGGCACAGGTAGCGGTACAGCAGGAACACCAGGACAGCCAGTGTACACAGGACCAGCACAATCACCACTATTATCACCAGTATACAGACAAGAGACATCAGCATTTATGAGTAGAATTAGGAAAAACACACCCTCTTCCCAAAGTCAGAAGAATGCTAAAATCATTATGACTAACATAGCCGGACAAGTGACAAAAACCTGACATTAATTCAATAATTACAATACTTTAAAGCAGAAACTAGTAAATGGCGGAGGAGGTCACCGACTTATTTCCTTCTAACCACTTCTTCATGTGCTTTTCAAATTATTTTCCTAGTTCCCCTTTTCCTGTATATAAAGGTCCTTCCAAAACCGGCCCTGCTGGTCAGGATTGCAAGGGGAGGGACTAATCTGGAGAATTTGCCCAGCAAATAATGTCTTTAGTCGCCAAACAAGAAGAGCTTACAAGAATATTCTCTTGTCAGTAGCAAAATCTTACAGGCCTACAAACCAACCACACACAACATAAAATACATTACAAAGAAATAATTTACCTCCTATGACTGCGGGGTCAGTCTGGTTTGGAGCCACAGGAGTTGGTCCCACTTCTGTGACTTAAAAGGAAGGAAACAATGTTGGCGGCACATAACCTGTAAATAACATTGCCCTTTCTAGAAATATTTTAATACAAGAAAATCTGAGCCGTATTGTGACAGAGTACTTTAAACTGTAACACAGTGCATTATGTTCAAACATTAGATTTTGTGCGTGGCTTTACTGCTCCACATACATTGAGCATAAACTTGCCCTAAAGGTCCCTGTAATGTCAGGTCTGGCCCCAGTTGGAGACTTTAGACCTCAGCAACGGCTAGAGGGCATGTAGTAGAGGCAACACAAAATGTGTTTATTAACACGTGCTATATTTTAACCGCTAATGTAAAGCTTATGATGCCCAAGCTCGTGTATTTGTAGAGAAGAGCACACATATTTTCTATATTTTCACAAAACAGACAACTCTTACTGTTAGCAGGAGACATGGTGGCCATGATGCTGGTGGTTAATGCAAATACCTAAATATAGAAAGAGAAAAATCAGTGAAAAGCAGTGCAGTTTTGTCTCTTTAGGCAGCAACGAACAGATCCTCACTTTTTGAAGGCAGAATGTGTGGCAGGTTTCTAGGCGAAAGGGTTGAAAAAGCGACTGAAGACGAGGAAACGCGTTTTCCCCGGGTTCGCCTGGAAAACATCTAAACTCAAACTAAAACTTAAACCTCCACAGCCTCCACGGAAAGAGTCCAGCGGCACAAAAATCAATTAGAAAACACAAGAGACAGTTTTGGTCTAAACTAAAGCGGTAATGTGAACCAGGCGTGCCATAAAGCCTCACTTCCTGTTAGTGACGCTGAAGTTTCGGCTGTTTTTGTCTAAGCGGCTGAAACTAGAAACCTCTACAGAGCAGAACGCGGTTCTCCGGCTCTCCTACAGTCAAACAGCCCGGTAGACGACCTGGAACCAGAACCACTCACACACACTCACCTGCTCGGAGTTTAGTCCGAACTCTTCTCTGAGACTGGGACTAAGTTTGAACTCCTCTGAGACTGAGGAACCAGGTCTTCAGGTTACTCCCTCACGAACTTCACCTCAGTTTCACAGCATTTTACACGCTCCAGTACTGAGAGAAAAGGGGGAACGAACCTGCCTACGAAGGCAGTTTAAACAGTTTAAACTCTCCCTCTCTCTCACTCACTCACTCACTCACTCACGGTCTCTCTCTCTCACACACACCCTCTCAATCACACACACACTCTCTGCTTCACTAAAGGGTTATCAGTCGCTGCTACAGAGACCAGACGGTCTTACCAACCGCCAGTAAACCCAAACCAGGAAGAACTTCTGAGAAGACAGTAACCCCACTGACTTCATATCAGGACAGACTACAGACACTACGACAACGTTACATTCTTCAAGTTAGTTTAATGGATGATCATGCCGATTACCATTCAGCAGTTCACAACAATCCCAAATCAATTTTGTAGTTAAATATATATTTAGAACACAAAGTTTGCCTGTACAGCGCCCTCTAGAGGTGAGATGTGAAATCACACGATATTAAAGTAGGTGTAAAATAACTTCGAATAATACTAATTGTAAGTTATTAAATAAAAATAACGTTAACAAAAACAACAATAATAGCATTTGAATCAGTGATAAGTTAAATTGAGTTCATCAAGAACTTAATTGTTCAGTTGATCAAAGAGTTAAAACCACCAAAAACCTAAAAATAATATTTTGTCATTTCCCTAATAAGAATTATAGAGTTCAGGAAGAAATATCCGCATGGTAAGCTGAGTCAGAGATTGTTTAAATCCAGTTATGTTGTTCATCCCTGTAAAAAAAAAAAAGAAAAGGAAATACATGTTCAATAAATACAATTAACATCTGTTGTTTTGCACTAAACGGCTAAAAACTATGATTAATTATCGAATTTACACACTAACCTTTCAGTACACATCCTTTCTTTCAAACAGTTTCTTCTTTCACTTCACCTAATGCATGATCAGCCCTTGTGTCCTTAATGATAAGAGCATAACATTAAAAAGGAAAATGAGCACATGAAATTTTGGAAAGATATTTTGAGTTCTTTGCAGGACATCGCCTACCTTGGAAAAGGCTTCGGATGGTTCTATATCTGCTTTATGGCCAGAGGTTATTCCATTTTCCATTCCACTAGATGCAGGCTCATTTAGCCCCACAGGTTGGGTAGTGTGATCTTCTGGAGCATTGGGATCAGCTCTTTCAGAGTGATACACATTTGCTTCCGGCATATTCTCATCACCACCCTCCAGAGATGAGTAATCTTTCAGATCTAGACTCTCCTGCTCTTTTTCTGGGTCTACGGCTGGTAGCGCCTCTCCCTCTTCCACCTCTTTCCCTTCATCCTCTGTTTTCACTTTCTCCTTTCTGGCACCATGTGCACCTCCACTGTCATCTGTTTCTGGTGCTGTGGAGGACACTGCCTCTGCATCAGAGTCGTCCTTGTTTATGGAGCTTGTATCTGTATTTCTGAGCCCAGACTTGGTATCCTCAGTGGGCTTTGGTTTGGTGGGACTGGTCTCAGTGCTATAAGCCTCAAATGAACCCCTGTCTGACCTGAAACTGGAATTGTACTCTCTCCTGAAACAACAACAGAACAAAAGTATGCAACAAGAATTCAAACTAGCTAGCATTTCCACTTATGAGCTTATGTGCTTAAACCAGTAAACTGGCACAGTCGTTAAATCCTGACAAGTAATTGAGAAGGTTATGAGGGCACTATGTGATTGGAGTCCCCAAGTGAGTGTGTCATTTTGTGAGTGTGTCACTCATTAATTATGCACCGGTTGCAAACACAAACTATAGCGGAACACCTTTGTTTGGCAGAAAAGAACTACTTGTAAGAAGAAACATATGATCAGTTTGTCTTTATACAATTTTCTGTGTTTAGAACAAACTCTTTTTGCAATTCGCATCACCTTATTTCCCTTAAGCACTTGCCCATAATCACTGATCGACATACACTCTGCACCTTCACCAGTAGATGGCATGAGCCATCAGTCTCTGACACTGGCTGGAAACGATCAGTGTTTGTATAAAGAAGAGGACATTCCCCCTTTACCTAAGAGTACCCCTGGGGCTGTAAGTCATGTGGAAGTCAGAGAAGCTGGCCCTCAGTGATCTGGGAGACAGTGCATCTTTCAGTGATCTCCTCTTCAGTGACCCGCTTCCACGAAGAAGGAAGACAATCACATTATTGAAAATTGTAACATCAGAACAAGCATGTTTAAACTTCCCTTTGAGAAAACGTTAAACGCAGTATCAAACAGCGGACATGTAGGAAAACAAATTACAAACACACCGACTGAAGTTCTTGATCACAAAGCTCTTATCAGGATGTTGTGCCTTGAGATCCTTCATTATATTCTGCAAATTCTGATTGTTCTGTAGAAAAAAAATTAAGATTTTTTACAGTGCTTACATATGCATATGAACATGAATACTTCAGATAAATCAACATTTTTAAATATGTATTTATTTTGGTTTACCTGGGTCATTTCCCTATAGAATATATCTCTTAAGGTGGAAATAGCTTGGAAAACTGTTACATAGCATCCAATGCGACTGTGGAGGGAGGATTAATAAGGAAAATTAGATCTCAATAGTTTAATAGATGCAATTTTATATTAACATTATTTTTCCATTAAAAACTCCTTGACTGGCAAACCTTTTAACTGTGAATTCTCACCTATCATAGAGAACAGGCAGTTCCTCTTTCAGCTCCTGGTTCATGTCCTCAAAGATCTTCTGGGCCATATTCATCTCCTCCTTTGCCTGCAAGGAGATTAGGTTATTCATGTTTGTACTTAATACTGAAGCATAGTGGCTATTCTGGGCTAGTTTCACACAGTGTACCCCAAATGTTTAATTTTGCACTGGAACTACAAGCCGAATATAGCTAACAGATAACAAATGCCTGTTCCGTACAGACTTGCCTCTAACTGCATCAGACTGGTAATCTTAAATAGACTTGCTTATGTGTTTTCTAAGACTGTTTGATGTACATAATAAAAAGATCACAATGCCATATCTAAGAACAGGATTTTCAGCCATATTAAGCTACACAATTATGTCTGTTTTAACTTAAAAAAACAGTTCACCCAATACATCAACGTTACATGTTTTACCACGGATCCCAGGTGTAGTCAATCAACACACTGGACACTGTAGTGTCCAGACGTTGTTTCTTTAATTTAGATCTGCAGTGGTGAAATGAGTGTTGCTAACAAACAGTAGAACTCAACAGTCACCCAAATACTTGTTCAAACCACATCTAAATCTTCATTTAGGTGTAGCAGACTTGTCCATATGTTTTGAGACAAAGTATGCCTTACTGTGAGCTATAAAAAAACTTATTTTTTATTTCAAACAACACAAGGGCTGGTATTCACAAAACATGGACAAAACTTGACATGGTTTGTGAAGTGTGTGAATACATAGCAGACAGGAACATACAGTGAGAAAGAACTGCACATGGGTGTGACGTGAGAGTTGAACCATTTTCACTGCTCACTTAGTGGGAGGGTTACTTTTTCTAAGCTCATGTGAAGTGTCGTTATACTAATTTTCCCACTGGCTAAATCAGTATACAAATTTGAAAGTTACAGAGGAGCTGTTACGACCCAAACAGGACGAAACATTGGTGTACAAAATA
>JBBIGA010000132.1:564299-587643 GCA_037576975.1 Alestes dentex | reverse complement strand
TGTCTTAAACTGCACCTTACAGATGGACTTAGTTTTGTCATTGTTCTTGCTGAAGCATTTTTTATTTTTTCCCTCAGCATGTTAGGTCATATTTTTGATTGCTGTTACCATTACTGCACATGAACAGTGCAAAAACAGTTATTAAATAAAAGAGACGTTGAAAGTCTATAATGTTGATTAGTCATTCACTCATATGCCAAAATTCATTATATTTTAAAAATACTTTTACAGCAAAAATGTGCACGATTAATTTTGATTAATTAATCCGAGAGTTTGTAATTAATTTGATTAATTTTTTAATCGTGTGACTCCCCTGATTAATACACATTCTGTAGCAATTGAGATGAGTATTCTTTTTCTACAACAAAATTCTTTAAAGCCTTTATCACATCTCAGTTAAATACAACCTTTAATGAAACAATTAGATACAATGTTGTTTACTTATTTTTATATTTTAAAAAATAACACCACCTGAACCAAGGTAATGGAATTAGAAAATAGGAAACTCTCCTGTTTAGGAAATGTTTTGAGTGACATGGAACTGGCCCAGCTGTGGCTGAAGGATTGCTTGTTGACCTGTGCTGAATGATGTGTTTTGCAGAGAATGAGGTGGTGCTGTGCACTCGGGAAGGCCATGTTCTCATCCACAACTTCAACACTAACCTGACCACCACGTTACTAGATAACAGCACCATGGTGAGCCACTCACATTAACACATATAGTAATACACAACAGATACAACATGTTGGACACAGTCACAGAAACACACACACACACTCAAACACACACAAAAGAATTTATACTCGCCTGCAGCTGGTCAACCAACATCACTACTGGATGAAAGCACTCTAGTGAATTACAACCCCACAGAGGCAAGTGAAAGGTCCAAGATGTACGACCACATTGATTCACTCATATTTCTAAACAGCCAACGCCAGACTGAACAGAGAGTTAACTGTATGGAAGGAGAATACAGAGTGCTTATTAAATGCTTAGAGAAAAAAAACAACAGAAAAAAGGAGAAATGGCATTAAAAGCTCTGACGGTTTAATCTCTCATTCTGTCTCTAGTTGTCTTTTCTCACTCTGTTTGGCCCTAACACACAGCTTCAAAGAGACTGCTTTAGCGGGAGCATCACTTTGAACGCGATGGTGGTGTGACACTGAGAGACTTATATGGGTCGTTGCCTCTGAGCCGCTCCTCAAAAAGGCTGAGATCTTTTCACTCAAACGTGCCTCAAAGCCCCCACAGTTTACCAAGCATCTAACGGCCTATTGTTCCCCATGAAGAAGGCTGTTTTTTGTCTCAACCTGATTTAGTGTTGGGAAGATAAAGAGTAGGATGTAAATCTCTGTAAATCTCTCACCAAAGAACAATTTTGGTTCTTTAAGAAAAAGCCAAGTGTCTCACCTCACCTCATACAGCTACAATAACAGTGTTCCAAAAAGTTCCAAAGGGGCACAACCATCTAAGCGCTGGCTCTAATAGTTCAGTCTCTGGCAATGTCATCGTCATCTGTGGCTGTGGGTCCACATGTACATAATTGACATTGCTTTCTCTGTGTAAAGAGAGTGACCCACCTTTTCCCCCATCACTCAGCACGATGCTAGCATCTGTTTGCTGACGTCAAAGAATAGGACATTAGTGTTAAACATATTAAGCTGTCAGGTGAATTTACCTGAGTTTGAAAATATACACTGAAGCTATAACGCTCATGGTAGTCTTCACCCCCTGTTTGATATCAGAGAAAGACCTTTATAGTTAAATATAGTGAATATAGAGCTGATTTGAGTATTTCTCTAAACTGAAAGTTTATTGTTTTCCCATTTCAGGATTTGAAGTCCATGAAGTTCCAAGTGTCGGCTGATAAAAGGTTTATTCTAATGGCGTACAACATTCGCCCTGTAAGTACTACCTGGTTTGAGATATCTAAATTTGGATTTTTGCATCACTACACTGTGCTGCAAAGGATCTCAGCAGAAAACATTAAATGAGCGTAGCGTAGGTCAGTTACTGAGCAGTGAGCTACAGCTACAACATGCCCTTAATCTGCTAATACTGGCACAAAGGGACCAAAGTGGAGGCAGCAGGAGCTGGCTCTACATGTGGAGGATAGTGCTGCAGTCTGTTCAGCAGCAAAGTCTGCTGTTTGTCAGTGAAAGCGTGTGCGGAGTTGAATATTCAGACTCAGCAGTAGTGGTGGAGATGCAGTAAAGGGGAAGATGAGATGAGCAAAGAGAGAAATGAGATACAGAAGATTAGATCTGGGCAGAAAGAGAGAGCAGGTGAAGATTAAGAAAAAGAGGGAGGATAAGAGAATGAGAGGGAGATGGTGACTAAGAGGGGGGGAGTAGGGGGAGAGAGAGTGTGTGGGGGTTGGGAATGATGGGCTTAGGGGAATGGGGTGGTAAAGCTGGAGCAGCGGTAATGAAATCACTGTGGCAGTTTGGCTCTGAATCATAATGAGGAACGAGCTTGAGCCAAGGCTAGCAGGGGGCTTTAGTTAAAGAAGTATTAAACAAATCCAGAGACGAGGCCCGAAATAAAAAACATGTAGGGTATTTGTCAGTGCAGCCACAGCAGGACGTGGAGCTGATCATCCCCCAGCCGCGCCTATGCTTGTGTAAATAATCGTTTCTGTAATAAATTGTTTTCTCTTATCCCAAAGGAGAGTGCTGGCGCTGGATCGCTATGGCTAGTAATAGAAAAAAGGGAAACAGAATAAGAAGATGCATAAACCCACAGCACAGCACTGTTATATAAAAGGGCCCTCACACAAATATTGCCTTTTCCAGTCTTTTTTCGCACATTTTTAAAAATAACAGTGCCAGAAATCGAGAAATGTCGTAGAAGAACCACTAAGTTCTTTGGTTCCCCTAAGAACCTTTTGAAGAATGATTCTTAAAAGCATAATTTTTATAAAGGTGTGAGAAACCTTTTTAAGGTTTAAAGAGTCTCAATATAATGTACGAATATAAGAATATCAATATAATGTGCATTTTTCCTAGAACTGTATGTACCAAGTCTAGAACCGTCTTTTTATATTTTTGTCATATGTACACAGTTTTCTCAGCAATTTCATCATTGATGAGAAATTTGGGTCTCTAGCTCTATGATCCCTATATCCTGCCAAGTTGGGAAGGTGAAGCCAAGGATGTGCTTTCTCTGAGACATCAGCCACAACATCACCACATCTTCAAACTGCATCAGTTTCTTGTTAACACATCACTGGACAGCTCAGTGTGCTTGGAAGAGAAGTCTAACTGTTACATCAGCTAACATAACTCCACACTGGCTATGACACAACTGAGTGGTGGGGGGGGGGGGCTAAGGAAGGGGTTGCCATGTACCACTCAGGAACTGAACTTTTGGGTTTAGGAGTGAGTGGAAGTAGAGCACCCCTCTTCAACCCCAAAACAAAGCACATATTGCCAGACACATGCAAACACTTTGCTGTCCCACAGCTAACAGAGTCTTAGGTATAACTAGTCTTTCTCTGTTATTATAATGGTGTGTATGTGTGTTTGTGTGTGTGTGTGTTATGTGCCCATGAATTACTATTCCTTGCATGTTTCCTTTAGCCACCTGTAAAAGGATGCAGTTATGCAAATGCTAAATAGCAGCATTCTTTATTATGAGTGTGTGTATGTGTGTGTGTTCACATGTTCTTTTTTTCTACATTTGTCATTCCATCGCTGTCTCACTCTCTGTTCTCTCTCTCTCTTTCTCTCTCCCTCCCTTTATCAATTTTCCTCATCCTCAGAGCTTTACTGCTGACTGAAGCAGTTTGTAGCAAGCTCTGACGTCCTCACAAAGGAGAGAGTAGCAGAGTCGTTATGACAGAGAGAGAATGGGAGAGAGAGAAAGAAACAGAGAGAGCATGAGATGGTGGTGCATAAGATTATGATACGATCTCGTGTCTCTCTCAGATCACCCTGGAAATTGAAATCAGAAATCAGTGGACGGGGAGACATGTTTGGAAGACCATTATAAGGGGAGGAAAAAAAGGAGCAGAATGAAGTAAAAGGAAGGAGGAGGAAGAGTAAAAAGGGGAATGGAGTAGAGAGAGATTGAGAGCGAGAGAGAAGACAAGAGATGAAGTGTGGATGAGAGGAAGATGAAAGAGCTGTGTGTGAATCTGAAGTGATCTTTCTTAGGTAACACTACACAGAACAGAAAGCAAGAGATTTCAAGTACAGAGGAAAGAATGAAAATGATGCTAGATCTTCAAATGCCCAAATGTTTCAAAACATTAATGAAAATCCAACCTTTATTTGAAGTATAGTAATTGAAAGGAAAAATAACTTTCATCTTATAATAAAAAATTATAATCATTTCAGATCTGTGGGCTACAATTCTTTGCACCCGTAGACATTATTATGAGTAAAATCTGACTGATGTGTATTGTATTGTTTCTTAGGTATGAAGTGAGTGATTAGGAACACTTGGATTGTCAGCCATGACTTTCTGGCATAGGCTAACAAATATTTCAATGTCCTATTCACTGATGAATCCAATTTGAGATTTATGAAAGTACTGTGTATCAAACCAGCAGTGAAGCATGGTGATGGGAATATTAAAACCTGGAGGTGTTTTGCCTGCTTTAGAACTTTTTTCCTTACTTTAGAATGTTTTGCCTACACACAGGCCTAGAACCACTCCATTATTCAGACATGAGAAGTATTCATATTGGAACAAGATAATGACCCAAAATGTATCTTAAAGCTTTGCAACAACTATTTGAAGACCAAAAAAGATGTAGTGGACCTTACTCCACACTGACCTGACCTAAACCTCACAAAGCATTTATGGAGGCACTTGAAGACAGAGAAAGCCACGCATACAGTAACATCATAAAATGCTGTTTGGAATATTGTGAATTCATACTGGAACAAGATTTTGTAGAAGTTGTAGATTCCATGCCAGCTTGACATGTAGTCATTACACTACCATATAGAAATTATAAATTAATAATACATTCTCAAATGTATGCATTTGTTTCAGAGATTTACATTTCTTTAACAGATTTGTTTCAACCTTTACACTAAAATAGTTTGATTATAAAATATAAGAACTATTCAAGTTTAGAAATATGCAAGAAGGATTTTCACTAGTCATTTTCGGCACTCGCTGTGGACTTGAAAAAAATAATTATTTCTTTAAATGAGTGGACTTTAAGGCTAAATATTAATATATGTTAATACTTTGAATGACAGATCTACAGGATCTGGAGTTTTTTTTCAGCCTACTTTACTCTTGTTTACCAGGAATGCCAATATTTGTCATGGGCATCATAGAAATACCGTCATGAAATCCTCAAGCCAGTGGGATACTCTTTCGGCCCATTGGCTTCTATTATGTGTGTGTGTTTTGAGGCAAGGTGTTGCTGTTTAAGTATGAGGAAACATGTAAATAGTATTGTTTGTAGTAACTGATTGAATGCTACAAATGCAGCAAATAGGGGTAAAGTCAAAATCACCAAGATGGTGGCATGCTAAGTTGCATTAGCCTCTTTGGGTACATTTGGTGCAAAAGTGTAGTTGTAGTTGACTTTCACACTAAATTTCTGCACACATGTGCGTTGGAATGACCGACTTTGTTCTCACGGAGGCATGGCTCAGCGACTATGATCTGGACATGGCAACCCAGATTAGCAACATGCCAATGTTGTGCTCAGACACAAGTGCTGCACTGACCAACAAACTCACAGTGAGGCTTGCCTGTTCACATCAGCACGGACTGGTGTGTGATCATTGTGCTGGTCTCTAGTTATGGCTCGCTGCTGTTGGAGATGGTCACAGTGTACATCTCACCGAGTGCTATCGCTAACAATGTGCTGGCCACACTTTATGGAGCAGTGAGCTCCAAAAACTCACATCCAGACAGACTGTTTGTCACTGGAGATTTCAACCAAGCAAATCTCAAGTCAAATTCAGCCACTGTGTACTGTGTATTAGGTTGAAATGACAATTAACACCTACTTGACTCACTTGACTTGGTCACTGAGGTATTTCTTTGATCTCCGTCTTTTAGACTCTGCTCCGTGCAAGGTAGAAAACACTGTACCAAGCAGGCAAAAAAAGAATGATCAATACCAACTGTCTCAGTTCTTGTTGTAGAACGGCAAAACTTTTCCATCTATTGACAGATGATGAAATATGAGTGGGATAATGAAAAATCCAGTATTATTGTTTTAAGCTTTTGAGTTAGCTCAAGCACTGTGACCTTCTTGTTATGTATGATGCAGAACCCCATATCCCATCTCTTGTTCTGTTTACAGCAGAGACATTATTATTGTGAATGCTCGCAAAAGAGTGGAGGCAAGTTGAGCTTCTTGGCATCACCGAGGCAGAAGGAACAGTGACCCACATGCTATGCTACAAAAGCATATTAGAATAATCCCTCTTTCTACACACACACACACACACACACACACACACAAACATACACAACTATACTAGAACAAACAATCTCTTATCGTTTACCATACATACTGAGCATGCCTGTGTGTCTTGCTGGATGTCCTGAATTTTTATTCTTTTACTAGTTTTTGACTCTGATTCTTGTCTTGCACTTACTACTGCTCTGTTCCCCATTTGAATTGTTTTATTGGACCTTGCCATTTTTGCTTCGTTGCTTTGATTCAGTTTGTTCCCGCAGCGACTCAGATTTGTTTGTTTATGGTACTGCCTCTGTTATTGGACTCCTGCTTGTTTCTATGTTTGCCATTATCTGCCTAGTGGAATAAAGTATTTGCTCTTTGCACTTCTTTTGGCTCCTTTATGTACCATTCCTGACTATATTCAGACCAGTTCACTTTGAAAAAAAGGATTATTTGGTAGTAATTACCTCCATGTAAAACTCTAATATGAATATCTCTTGTACCTCAAAAAATAACAAAGTAGAATACTGCCACTGGCCCACAAGGTAACTTGCTCCTATGTGTGTTCAAGTAAGTAAAATCAGCATTATTTTGATATAATAAGTGCAGAACAGTTTGACAGACATTTAGTTACCCCTGTCAATTTCACAGCTGTTAGTGATTAATACCGAGTCTTATGAGTTTGCCTGTTCAAAATCACTTTATGCACACTCAACATCTCACCGTCCCTCATAATGTTCCTTACAAAAAAGTGACAAATGAATAGGCAGGAGCTTTGTTGAAAAATCTGGAGGTGGTCTTTAGTACTCAGGCCAGCCCTGACACCACTCATAACACCCGGCCTGCTCTGCCTTTGTCAAGTGTACCTGCTCTCTTTTCCTTTATACTTTCTTTTCCTCACTATAGATTCTTTATTTCTTTTTTTTTTCTTTATAATGTGTGCCAATGCTTATAGGTACAATTGTCCACTCCTTACGTAAAGAGGCAACCTTTTTTTGGCTCATTGCTCATCTTGTCACCTACATTACCACAAAAGGAAGCAACCATCCATTCCCACATTTCCATATTGCTATAAAGAAAAACTCTTGTCTTTGCTTCCTTACATTCAGTGATTCTTTTTATTTTAGATTTTAGGACAAAACAAACATATAGTTTTAATATGCAGTGCAGATTTTATGACATTTCATCCCATTAGGTCTGGGCTTTTGGAAAACGAGCCTCATTTCTTTGAAATGTGACTATTCTGCATTGCATATCTCACACAGAGACGAGGCATAGATCGATTTTGTACAAATCATTAACTTTATCAATCACATGGGTCAAGCTCCTCACATAGGCACATGTGAGCAAACATACAGTAGTCGGTTTTGTGTGAAAAAAGTACAGAGAACAGTAGGCTATATTGTTAATAATGTTCAGATAATTCTTATCTCTGCCATGGTAGATCATGAGCATTTTGAAGAATATGTACTTTAATAGTCATGCTGAGCACAGCTTTCATGCTCAATTTGCTCAGCCTTTCCCTCGTTTTATCAAGTGACCCCATTATTGTGAATGATCAGAATCAGATAATCAGAAGCTGATAGTCCTTAATGGTTCTAATATTAATCTCAAATGAAACCAGTCTTGGCAAAGATTTCTTTAAAGCCAACAGCCTTTATTAATAATCACAATGACAATTTTCTCTAAGTAATTGACCTATTATGCTCCACCCACAAACAATCTCATGCAACCCATGAATTCAGGCTGGGGTTCCAGTTCAAAACACTGCCTCCTGACCGGGACTATACCGACTATGTTGAAACTGACAGCGACTTTGCTATCATATTTGATTACTTGAATATGATTACTTGATCATTGTGGCCCGTGACAAACAAACTAAAAAAGGATGATTTGACATGAAAAGCACATTTACAAGTTTCCATGTTTTTGCAAAAACATGGAATAGAATTGAATAATTGTTTACATTCTTTAAAGCTGGTCCAGTTCTTAAAAGTTCGTATGAAAATGCTAAATTGTTGGCTGACCATGACATGGTTTTTTTTTTATTTTGAAAGCTGCTTCAAATTTTATCTTTAAACTGAAAATTGGTATTTTGCCATAATGGACAAAGAGAAAGTGTGTGTGTGTGTGTGTGTGCGTGCACGCGTGTGTTTGTATGTGTGTGTAAACCTCAGGGATCCAAAATGTGCTCTGCCCCTTTTCAGGTATTCTCACAGTCCTTCACTGCTTCGTTTGCTCTCTACACTGTGGCCACCGGGTAGGTAGAGGCAGTGCACTGCATGCGCTGGACTGGGCATGTGTATTACTGAACAGGCCCCTGAGTCTTCTGGTTTTTCCTTTCGTGTTCATATTCAGTCGTCGGGCATCCTTCTAAAAGCATAGACAGCGAATATTAAGCCTTCGGGCAGCTTTCCAGCCAGAGAGTAGCATTTTCCCTGTAAGCTCAAAATAATATGCTGAATTATTATTAGGTCTCCCTGGAGGAGGTTTGCTACATTCTGCTTTTTGAATGAAAGACCAAGGACCTCCTTGCTATTACTTAAAACAGTGATGAAACATCAGAGTGCGCCTTGAGGCTTGTTTGCTTGTTCTTTGTCAGTAAACAAATTCAAGTGAGGTTCCATCGCATGATCAGACCCCTTAGCTTGTATGGATGGTATTTTCTGTTTTGTTTTTTTTTTTGGTATGATCTTTGCATTTGCATCTTTCAATTTGTATGAGTCCTCTGAACCACTTTATAAAATGACATTTTGAAAGACTGCTCTCGCTCATGCTTGGGTCTCCAACTCTTTGTGCTAAAAGAGATGTGCTCAGTGTGTGTATGTATGTGTGTGGTCTGATGTGTTGTAGGGACGTGGTGGACCTTATCCCAGCAGGTGCAGAGGTGTCTGTTCTACAGTATGCAGCATGGGGGCCTCAGGGGAACCAGCTAGTAAGTCTGGTATTGCCTTTTTCTAGGCAACATCTAGACAAAGTGTAGTTAATTTACTGGTTCACACCTGCATAAACATCAACATCACAAGCAGCAGTATAACACATTGCAACTTCATGCAAGCAAAACAATTTCTACTGCCATCATCTAACCTTTACAGACTTAGGCCAGTTTCCAACATTGCCTGCTGATCTTTGGCTTGTGTTTAGCATTCACTGTAATTTGCAGTCCAATAATACAACCCATCTGTTACATATATACAGTGATTTAATATGTCTTTGCTGTGCCAGGTGTATGTGTTTGAAAATGACATCTACTACCAAGCTGACACCTCCAGTGCAGCAATACGTCTCACGACCACAGGAAAGGATGGACTGGTGGTGAATGGACTGACCGACTGGATCTATGAGGGTTAGAAACACTCTTGTATGAACATAGATATGATCTAGTACAATAGTTCTCAAACGGCTCCTCGGAAACCCCGAATGGTCCTTTAACTCATTACCTCTAACCCTATTTCAGGGTTTCCTTCAAATATATATTTTTAATTTGAAGCTCCAAAGAATATATTCTGACCAGCAACATGTCTCATATTCTTGTATGCAGGCTTTGTAGTGTCTTGAGAGCTGACTGTAATTGACTGAAGCATCTCCAATTGTTTTGATCAGGTTGCCACACAATTTATAGATGAACTAAGAAAAAGTGAGCCTACTAAACATTTTTTTTCAGTATAAACATCATTTTATTAATTGGTTAACTGAAAGCCTATATGCTATCATAACAGCCTCATAAAAATGATGAGCTAAACAATTATTATTTCACCTGATTACTTTGTTCCCAACATATTTTGATTTGATTTTAAAATACATAATCACAACAATATGCTGATACATCTGCACATAATGCAGAATGGTAATTTCACCTTAATAAAAAAAATGTAAAAATGAGGATAAACATGTTAATTAATCAGTTAATCAATTAACAAGGGGTGAGGGTGATTCGCTGTGGAGTCAAGGATTTTTTTTGTGTGTTGATTTTGATGTGATAAGTGGACTGGATTTCATCATCAGTCAGTATCCAGTTCATATATTTAGATTTTTTTTAAGCTTCTCTTAAGCAGTATTTTCTCTTCTCCAGTCTGAGGTTATCCCGCCACTTTTATCCAGCATGCATCAGAAGCAGAACGCTTCCATTGTAAAAGAATGAGAGTAAAAGTATACATTACTTGAGATTTCTCTATTTGAGTTTAAGGGTAAGCTAAATGAAAACTGTGGATGCTCTTTTTTTGTTTAGATTAGGATTTCAGCCACACCCGTTGCTAACAAGTGTATAAAATCAAGCATAGAGCCATGAAATATCCATAGGCAAACACTTGTGCTGCACAACAAGTCATGCTAAAGAGCTCAGTGACTTTAATTGTGGCACTGTCATAGGATGCCACATTTGCTACATGTCAATTTGTGAAATCTCTACCCTGCGAGATCTGCCTTGGTAGACTGAAAGTGCTATCATTTTGAAAAGGAAAAGGAAGTGCAACTAAACTTAGCCATTTGTGGGGGCTGCAGTCTCATTAGTATAATCAAATCAAAAATATTACAATGTTCTTCTAACTTCTAAATAAAGAAGGTAATATTGAAATATGAATTCTTTTAACATAGATTTTGGCATCAGTCAGTATGAGAATGAAATCAAGACACTTGGTGAAGACAGATGAAACATTCATTAACATAGTCTATTCTAAAACACAAATAAAGCAGTCAGACACATCAATATACATAATATATGTACAGTTTGCAGTTTAAGTGAAAGAGCAATTGAATGAGTGACTGTTTAGTTAAAGATTAACTTTTACAGCGTTCGTGTAACTTTTACAGCATTCATGATAAGATATTTTCCAAATATCTAAAGTTTAGTCCAACATCCTCAAACGTTTCTGTGGAAGTAGGGAGGGAAAATTCAGAAGTCATCCGATTTCATCCAGTTGCTGCTAGGGAATTTGCCTGGTCCACCAAGGCCCAGGGATGACATTCCCTGCAGTCCCAAGTGAAAGACAAAGACAGCAGAAATGCCTGTTGCAAGCTTGACTTTGCTAATGGCTTTTTGTGGCATTGATCAGATGTCTAAACTTTGAGTTACTGAAACTTAAGGCCAATAGGTAAGTTTCTTTGACCTCTTTTAAAGAAGAGAGTGGCGTGGTTGGTGAACTTTTAAGGCAGACTTTGCCCTCACCCCCTTTCAGTAGCAAAACTTACCCCATCATTGATGGAGTACTTGCATTGTGTATTTCTGGTTGTTTTGCCACCTGTTGGATAGCATGCATACAAACACAGGAATAGTAGACCAGGCAACCTCACAGAGCAAGGCCACCGAGTGCTGAATCATGTAGCCCATTAAAATCATCATCCTCTGTTATATCACTCACTACAGAGAGCAACATCACCACAAGTACTGATGTTGTGAGCCAGGAGCCTCATGAAATAGGTTTCTAAGCCTAATGTAAGTATGTGCAATGCACCAGCAAGAGTAGCGTAAAGCTTTTTGGAGTAGGGGGGACATGTTCTCTTGAGAGACTAATTATGTTTTACTCTTTGACAGTGTGGTGGGCAAAATTGGGTTTGGCAGAAACCAGGAGAACACTGCCCACCAGAATGCATAGTGCCAACAGTAAAGTTTGGCAAGTTTGGTGGGGAACACAAAGCATACAAAGACATTTTAGGCACTTTCTACTTTGTGACAACCATTTTCCAATTTCTTTTCCACTGTGGCTCTGTCCCTGTACAAAAAGTCTGTAAAGACATTGTGTAATAAGTATGATGCATGTTTACACTTAATGGGTACACACATAGATCATATGGACCATTTTGTAAGCTCATTCATTGTGGCATTTAGATACTGTTTACCATTTCAAACAAATGAACCATTAGGTTTCACTGCAGGAAGCTACATGTTTTCCTCTGTTCCTTGGACATGGCTCATCTATCTTCAAAATTAATTTTGTTTTTAAATCTTTATGTAGCCTTCACAAGACACAGCTGATCCTTACCTGATCCCTGGTTTGGTTTGTCCAGTGATTCCCATTAGAATCACCTGTCCCTTGTTTGTCCCTTTTTATTTAAGCCACCTCTAAATCATCACAAATGTCTTTACTCCTACCCCTCTAACCTATCTCTTTGTGTCATGCTTGTGTTTGACTGTTTATATATCCTTTTTGGTTCTGGTTTCTGTCATGCCTGGCTTGTGCTTTCCCTGTGTGTCAAGGTCCCCTATGCTGTGAATGTCTGCTCCGCTCTTTGGGGTCTACAGTGTTTGGTTCACGCTTGCTTCCTTGCTCAGGACCAAGTAGCCTGACCCTACTACAATGAATATCCCATTTATTTGCTGCCCTGAACCTTGTGCATTCCTTGTGCATTCTCAGGCCTCTCTCATCAGGAATGTGTGACCTAACATGGAGTCTTGTTTGGTGCTGCGCAGGGCAGCTAGGCCTTCTCATTAAGTGTGTGGCAGGCTCCTCCGGTGAGAGGCATCAGCCTTGCCCATCATCAAACCCCTGGTGTCTTGTGTGGTTGTGTAGGCCCCACTCAATCGCCTCTTTCTGCCCGAGCCTGTTCTCCATCTTTGTTTGGTGCCTGTTTTCCTGTTTGTCACAATAAAACCAGATCCCCAAGCTCCTGCACATGCATCCCATTGACCACACCCACAACCCATGTGAGACTCACCTGTTGAAGCGCTCGAATCATTCAGCTTCTCACTACTTTCTTCTAAATTCTTCTAACTCTACTTCTGTCTATTGATGGGTGACCTTTATCTCTCTCTGTCATCAGTCATCATTAATTACTAAATATCTCTAAGTCACTCCTTGAATTGACTCAAAACAAATTGCCTATGTTATCGTTCTTCTGTCTGGTGTTGAGCTGAGAACGATGGTCCCTCGTTTGAGTCTTGGTTCCTCTCAAGGTTTTTTCGTCCCACTCTGAGAGAGTTTTTCCTTTCCGCTGTCATCTCTGGCTTGCTCACTAGGGCCTTGGACTCAGATTTCTGTAAAATCACTTTGTGACAATGCCTGATGTGAAAAGTGCAATATAAATTAATTTGACTAGTCTGGACTTAATAGCTTACTAAACGTACTATGAATGGGACTGCCTGCGTGGACTAGCTAAAGCAAATCAGTATATTTTGGCAGAAATGTCCAAATAAAGTGTCCCCTGATAGTCACATATGAGCACAACGCACAGTGTGAACAATGTGAAATTCTTTCTCTGCATTTAACCCATTCACACAAGTGAAGCAGTGGGCAGCCAGCAATGGGGGCACCCAGGGAGGAGTGTGTGGGGATGGTACCTTGCTCAAGGGTGCCTCAAGCAGTTCTGGAATTCAAACCCACAACCTTCCGATCACAGGGGCAACTCCCTAACCACTAGGCCACAAACCGTCCAAATATCTTCTCGATCTGTGGTCTTCAGATTCACAGGCCAGCGCTTTAGCCCTGCGGCACTCAAATATTGGTTCTATTCAGAGAGAAGCTATACCTTTTTTATTTTGTTACAGAGTCCTGTGTTCTGCTATAATCTATTAGCCATCCTCTGTCTGTTTCTTGGCTGGATATTTTAGAATGGTGCACAGCTGGTAAAAACCCCAGCAACACCATTGTGCCTGAAAAACACTCATATCAGTGACATGATACATGTGTCACTGCTGTGCTGAGAACGATGCCATGTGACACCAATAATGTTGGTTGACACCATCAAGTGAATGGAAGTGCAAGAAACATGTTTCTAATAAAGTGGACAGTAAGAATTCCCGTTTTATTTATGAGACAACATCAAGTGGTCAGACAGATTGACTTAAAGTCATGGGCTACCAATGCCACTGATGCTTCTGTTATTCCCTTGACAAAACAATAGAATTGGCATAGCTTTAATTGGATAAACATTATGTAAATATAATAATGTTAACTGTAGCTTTTACATGTATACTGTGCTGTTATTATCCATGTGAACTGAGCTTAGGTGCATTACAAATGAATTACTATTCAATTTGGACGTAGTCCCATTTTTAAGTTTTGGGTGATCTCTAAATTACCACTCTTAAAACTTATGAGTCCAGAGAATCTAATTTGAATGTTATCTGGTTTATTCATCATGCAACCATTATGGTATCACAGAGGAGATTCTACTCAAATATCCAGCCCTCTGGTGGTCCAAAGATGGTGCTCGGCTGGCATATCTTCAAATTAACAACTCTGCCACGCCTGTAATGGAAATACCGCATTTCTTGGGTGGGATCTATCCCTCAAATATGCTCTATCCATATCCTAAGGTAAGTTAAGAATAGATTTCTCTGTGTATTTTTCACTTCACTTACATCTTATTCAAGTAACGTAAGTTCAGATCCATATGTAATAAAATGTTGATAATTTCTAATCAAACCCAATTAAATATAAACCACAAGGGAGACACACAGCAAAAAGTGAGATATTACATACACTACCGCTCAAAAGTTTTAAAACGCCCCAATTTTTCTGTTTTTTAGTATTGAAATTCAAGCGGTAAATGTCTCATTGTTCATTCTGCAGAAAGTTCTTCCCAACTATGTTGAAGAAGTTCCCATAAGTGTGCGGTGCTTAGAGGTTGCTTTGCATTCATTCTTCTGTCCAGTTCATCCTAAAGCAGCTAGGTGGGGTTTAAGTCTGGAGACTTCTGGCCACTCCATGTTTTCCAGCTTACCATCTTGTTCTTTTTTCTAAGGTAGTTCTGGCATAGCTTGGACTTATGTGTTGGGTCACTATCTTGCTGTAGGACGAACCCGAACAACTAGGCACGAGAGGGTACTGCATGGCGCTACAGAATTATTTCCCACTTCTGGGTAACCTTACCATTTTTAAACCTATCGCAGTTCAGCAGTGTCCTTTGTACCATTTCATGCTATTCATTGGACTTAAACTGTTTGAATTTCAATACAAAAAGCTTGAAACACTGGGGTGTTCTAAAACATTTGATTGGTAGCGTAAATCATTTGAAAATCTATCTGGTGGTTTGAACAGGCTGGTTCCGGTATCCCTTTGGTGAGCCTGTTTGTGGTGAATCTGTATGGACCAGCCCACACTTTGGAAATGATCCCACCCGACTCACAAAGCAGCAGGTAAAGCCAGAGTCTATGTCCTCTGTAAACTCTGAAGAATGTCAGGAATCTCCTGACAATGTCATTAGACATTAGTCATTTACAGCACTTGGCTGCATCTCTTATTGTATGAAATAATTTATCGTAAGAGCAATATCATTTCATAATTTTGGCCACTCCTGAAAGACAGGCAGGCCAGATGTTCAAACTGTGACAAATTAATTAATGATCCCTAAAAGCAATCTACTGTAGCTCTGGAAGCATTCGAGAACATGAGTGCAATCAAAGTGTTGGTCCGGCCCTGAATTATTCATTTTTAATTATCTTTCATGGTGCTGTATTATATGCAAGTGCAATATTCCATGCAATATTTAATATTCCCCTCTTAAATATTACTTTTAATATGCTATTCATCCCTCAATTGCCCATTCTCTCTCAAACTCTTTTTTTCATCTTTAAGAGACACCTACATTTCTATGGTATGCTGGATCAGTAGCACTCGTCTGGCGGTGCGCTGGTTAAACCGTGTTCAGAACCAGTCCGTGGTGTGTGTGTGTGAGGCCACTACTGGAGCCTGCTCAGAGGTGAGGAGGTCAACAGTTTTCTCCACTGCGGACCGCTGGGTATCTTTATCTGAGAAGTGTTCATCGATTCAAGCCCTATTCTGAATGCTGCAGGGCGTTCATGGCTGCTCTACTGCCAGCTCAGCCAAATTTCACACTGCATGATTTTCTCTCTTTGTGAATAGTTCAGAGGAAAGTGCCATACTTAACTACAAGACCCCAATGTGCAGTGCAGTGCAATCCAGATTAACATTTAAAGTTCAATTTATGTGTGTGTGTATGTGTGTATAAATGTACTTATTTTAGTCTGTCTGGTGGTCTCCAGTGCTTACCTTACTTTTGTGTGCTCCCTGTTTCAGCACTTGTTTTCCCTTATCAGGTACTTACCAAGAATTGAATTGGTTATATTAGGGCAAGGCAAACATGATGTGGTGAAGTACACAGTTCTCCCCGTGACTCTGTGTAGTTTCCTAAGCCTCAGCTCTGCCTCAATGCACTCCTTTCTGTACAGGACAATATTCTGTTAGTACTGAATTTAGTAATTTACATATTCTACAGCTGATTGTACAAAAGTTTTAATGTCCATTAAGCGGTAAATTCAATCAAGATAAAAATATGGATAAACAGTTATGTATCACAATGCAATATCCATAAAGATTAGCAATATGTTGCAATACTTCCCAGAATGTTTCTCCGTAATATAATCTACACCTTTGTCTGGCTACCAAGACAGACACATATTTATGAGCTGTGACACTTTTTTCTCTTATACCCTCAGAAATACAAGATGGCAGTGGACTTTTTGCAGAATCAGCAGCAGGTAGTTTTAGTCTCCTATACTATATGTTCCTCTCTCATTCCTCCTTTCTCAGAGGGTGGATGTACAGCATAATCAATGAGCAGCCTCAATTCTTTTATTTATGAGTGCATTGTTTGCCTGCGACAGTAATGCATTGCATCAAAGCTGCGTGCACTCTCATTGATTGGTTGCTAGAGTGTGTATTGATGTTGATTTGCCTGACAGGAGGAGCCATTGTTCTCGGCAGATGGTTCTCAGTTTTACCTCACACTGCCTGCCAAGCAAGGGGCCCGTGGGGAGTTCCGCCACATCGCCGTCCTCCCTGCCCAGGTCTGTGGGGTTGATCATTTCATGCTGTTCATCTCAGTGCAATTTTTTGCAATTACTTTGGCGGTTAATTAATAAAAGCCACATTCATGCAGTTAGATACCTTTTGGTGTAGGCACTGTAAAAAAAAAAAGCTATCGGTAGTGACATCAAAGGAAGTCATGATTCACAATCAGATAATATACACAGAAAAAATGTGCAAGCGTTTACAAGGGCCAAAGGCTGGACTACCGAGCATCTCCAAAACAGAAGGTCTTGTGGGGTGTTCCCAGTATGCAGTGGTTAGTACCTACCAAATTGGTCCACGAGTATACAACTGGTGAAGCACAAACAGGATCATAGATGCACAAAGTTCATTAATGTTCATGAGGGCTGAAGGCTAGTCTGTCTGGTGTGATCCCACAGAAGAGCTACCGTAGCTGAAAAGGTTAATGGTAAAAATGTGTCAGAACAAAGTGCAGCACAGCTTGCTGCATATGGGCTACGTAGCCGCAGACCGGTAAGTGTGCTTATTTACAGATGCACAATGGGAATGAGACCTGGTAACCAGAAGGTCAAGTCAACATTTTGAACTGTTTATCATGTTCCTTAAACATTCCTGAACATTTTTGCAGTATGGCAGGGTGCATTGTACTGCTGAAAGAGGCTTCTGCCTGTAGGGAATACCATTGCCATGAAGGGATGTACTTGGTCTGCAATAATGTCAAAGTAGCATGTATGGCAGGATCCAAGGTTTTCCACCAGAACAGTTCCCAAATCATTACACTGCCTCTTCTGGTTTGGTTTCCTCACACAGTGCATCCTAGTGTCATTTCAGATGCAGAAACACATATGGAAACAGCCATTCACATGAAATAAAATGAATCAAATGATTCATCAGACTAGGCAGCCTTCTTCCATTACTCCATGGTCTAGTTCTGATGCTCAAGTGTGGATGCTTTCAGTGGTGGACAGGGGTGGACAGCTTGATCACTCAGACTTGCCTGCGGCTACATACACTGAAAGCTGTGATGCCCTGTGCATTCTGATACCTTTCTGTTAATGCCAGCAAGAACTTTTTTCTCAATTAGTCCTAAAGTAGCTTTTCTATGGACCCACACAAGAGAGGCTAGCCTTTGCTAGAACACAACAGAAGACCTGCTGTTTTGGAGATGCTCTGATCCAGTTGTGCAGCCATCACAATTTGGTCTTTGCCAAAGTCCTTATGCTTGTCCATTTTCTTCCCTTAACATCAAGAACTGACTGTTCACTTGCTGCCTAACATATCCCGCTCTTTAACTAATGCCATTGTAACAAGATTATCAGTGTTATTATGGTTTAATAGTGATAAACAGATCACATGTGTGAGCAACCGACATGGAAACCCAATAATGGAAGAAATCTAAATGTTCATCAGGGCTTCATCTGGCCTACATGGCAATATGGTGTTCAGTGTATATATCCAGCAACATTTATGTTGTAAACGCCTTTGAAGTCTGTTGAATTCTTTACACAACATATTAGTGTTCCATGACACATATGTACAAATTAAAATAAATTGTCTACAGTTTACAAAGAGTGTTGTTGGTCTTATGTTGTTCCTGATCAATTGGCCAAATAGACCAGTGCTTTGTTCTATGTCCATCTGTACTACAATAAGAAAGCAGTTTATGTTAGACTGTTTTAAAGTAAGGTATTGGTCAGTTACATGTATTTTACCAAATGACACTGGGCTAAGTTACAGTATCCACTTCTTCTTCAAAATGAAAGTTCTCATTAGGGATATGCTTTATATAGGTTGTAATATTATGTGGGAATATTTGTGTTATGACTGTTTTATTCTGTTTTGCTTACCACAACATGCCAGGGTATTATATTTCTCTCTCGTGTCCCTCCTTTGGTCTATGTAGCTTTTTTCAAATTTGACCTGCTTTTAATGTGCTTGTTTTCATCCTCTGTTTTCTCATATCATTTCTTCATCCCCAAACTGCACTCACTTTCCCACCCTCGGTCGCTCTGTCTGTCTCCTTTTTTTCTCCCTCCAGCCTGCTCTTCCCTCTGCTTCTCCTCGCTTTCTTACTTCAGGGAACTGGGATGTAACTGCACTTTGTGCTCTGGATGAGAAGAATGGTAAAATGTACGTGCAGGGTGTCTTACCTTACATGTGCATCTATAGAGCTAACGCCTCACAGTCATCCTATTCGGCACACCGAGGCATGTCAGATGACATTTAATTGAAGCTCAGCTCCAAAATTTTGATTTGCATGTACTATAATTAATTAATTACTTGTCTCTTTTACTGTAAAAAGGTCACATAAAGTTCAACAGATTCCCTATTTCCAAGGCAGAACATTAGCATATTAAAATGCATTATCATCTGTTATGGCTGCAAACAAGTAACAGTCCAGCTTGCTGGATACTGTTTTCAGACCTTTAAGAACATTTTAATAGAAATTCATTGTACTATTATTAGAGATTTACAGATTCATAGATTAAGTTTAATCTAAGTTTAATTTAAGTTAATCTAAATTTACTTAAGTTAAGAGAACAAAACAGATCTCACAGCTGAGTATCTGTGGCACATATTACATCAAGCAATAGTATTCATAAAAGGTAGCTTCCCATCTGCACTTGACTAAATCAAATTATTTCACTGAATGATGTTTTAAGCACAAATTTGCATTTGACTTCATGGTGAGTAACTTTCACTAGACGTGTGCAATTACCATTTTTGGTATAACAGGGTCTAAGGAGGGGTTCAGACTGTGCACATTTGGATGTGTAATTTTTATATTTGGTGCCTCACATTTAATGCACCTTATGACTTTGTACTATTGGGAGTAGCACTTTTAACAGTTATAATGCCATTGTTGCTTTGCAAAGAAGATATGAAGACAGAAGCAGCATTCAAAAAAATTCCATGCAGTATCCCTCATGTTTCCCCAAGAGCTCTGAGCGCCACTCTTTTTTGCAGTCTGAAAGTAACTGGACGGTAAAGCAATTTTTGTTGTTTTGGCTCTGTACCCCAGCAAACTGGAGTAAGTAAAGCAGTGACATTTAATTGAATGTCATCTTTGATTTTAGATTTTCTTTAGATTTCTTTAGATTTTCTTTGGTTTATATAGGAACCAAAGGCATTTTAATAGATGGTCCTCACTTTAACCGAGTAATTTAATTCCAAATCCAATTGTTTAATTTCATTTCGTTTACACATCCTGGAGGCAAAGCAATACAAACTGTACAGTTTCTTATAGACTGCACTGTATGTAACATACTTATCAGGGTTGGGGCCATTCATTAACTGAATTGACAATGCATGGCAAATTCCAGTCCACTTCTGGAAATTGAATTAGAATTGCATGCACCCGAACGGAAATGGAATTGGAGTTGAATTGAAATGTCTAGAAACAGTATTGACTGCAATAAATTCTACAAAATTCCACTTTCTAATAAAAAGTGGTTACAAAGGTTATGATTTTCCCCATAACAACATCTTCCTGAATTTGATTAATACAGCTGTTTTTCATGCATCACTGCATCATAAATATTGAAACACATTTCTCTCAAATGTATGTCGCTCTGTGTAATTGCTAAAATATGCTCAGAAACAAAAAATAGAATCAAACTAAATTTCCTTGAATTCAATTCCAATTCCTGAAACTCCAGTACAGTTCCAAGTCCAGTTCCTTTTCCATGCTTTAATTGGAATTGTGCAGTTAATTCCTGAATTGACCTCAACCCAGATACATATACTGCCAGTAGCAGTGTGACTAGACATACTTAAATAAGCAGTTTAAACACTAACTTTACTCTAATTGTAGGACATAATCACAGTGCATCTTCTCAGTGTCGCTGATATTTTTTTCTCAGTGCAAAACCTTATTATATAAAAGACTTCAAGGTCTCTTGTTTTCCTCTATCTGCAGTTATTTCTTGAGCACAGAGGAGTCAAGACATAGCAGACATTTATACAGGTGAGCCAAGGTCTCCTGCTCTAAGTTCCCCATGACTGTAATTGAATGCTTCATCATCCTGAGTGGTACTGGCTAGATCTTCTGGCAGGCCCATCATGCTGCATTATTTACATGCATCTAAATTCCAAAAAGAGCATTTTTATGGTATTGTTCTGTTCTCCTTTAAGGTCGTTCATTTTTATTTGCACACCCACTTGAACCAGCCCCAACCCTCCTGGGTAAAAGGGGGCAGCAGCTGAGATGGGTCGCTTTTAGGAACATGAAGTTTTCACTCTGCTGAGCTTTGGGCAAACGATCCAGATAATTTGTTTAACATTAATGGGAGAGGTTGAGGGAAAAGGGATGGAGCTAATAGAGAAGCGGTGTGACTCACCTCGATGTAAAGAGTGTTTCTTAACCCATAATTAATGCTTTAGGCCTCTCACAAAGTCTAGGTCATGACTTCTCATTTATTTTTTTATTGCAGTGCTCCCAGCAAAATGGGAGAATAGAATGTCTACTTTTGGTATAGATACCAGAAGACCTGCTCAGTGCAAATATATCATACCACCTTAAGACCCATTGCTTTTTTTAAGTACTTGTTTTTGCACAGATTTTCACCTGAATATATCATGCATAATTAAGCAAAGAATACAAGATAGAGTGTGACGGCAAGTAATATGATCTTTATGTTTTTGCATAACAATTCTGCAAAGTAAAGAAAAATAAAACAAATAAATGCCAAACATGGTTTGTACAGTATGTTTCTGATATCACATTCTACTACCAAAAAGACAAAAAATCAAAATACAATGTCATATAGCAACCAGTGGTCAGTGTTACAGGTAAAAACATCAAATCCAAAAAACAGGTAGAATGTTTTAACCAATTTGACTGTGTGGCAGAACAAGCTGTATAGTTATTTTAGATGTGTATGATTCCTTTGCAGTGCTGAACTTGGAGGAGTGTTCCATCGACACTGTTTAACCTGTAACCTCTTTGAGCGCTGTAGCTTCTTCAGAGCTGACTTCAGTCCCAACCAGACACATTTCACACTTTATTGTTTAGGTATGGAATTACAAAATCACTCAGATGGACACACTAAGGGTGGCAATATGGCAAAAACATAATATTATTGTACACAGTACTGGGTTTCTCTTGGTTATGTGAACAAACTGGAAATATATCAGAATTAGAAAACTTAATACTGAAGGAAATTGCTTAACCAAGTACCACCAAGTAGTTCAACATTTAAAAATGTACATTTTTTTTAAATACAAATAAAGTTCTTGGGAAGTAACTGGTAAAATAATATAATACACAAGACAATTGGTAAGATAATGGAAATAATAAAATAAGATGCAGTTGTAGTTCTGTGGGGAAAATGCAAAGTGTGATTGCAAAGTGTGGTTGCTATAAAACCAGTGTTTGGAGACACGTAGACTTTTATGGGCAAAAAAAAGTTTGCATTAACTAAAAAACAACTTTTCATGACGTGGATTGAACTGCGTCATCTGATTCAAAGTCCAGTTCACCAGCTCTCACCAAGCTATTAATGGGTAAGTTTGGCTCTACATTTAGCAGCATTCACAGTGAATCAGCCATTTTGTAGTGTTGTCCGAAATTCCAACTGTCAGTTTCACCCAATAGTTAGTGCACTACAAAATTGTCATGCGACATGCCAACATCTAGTGTTCAGACACTGTACACTACATGAATACACATATACATCATGCACTGCAGGTTTCTTTTACTGTGCCTAGTGAACGAGTGCACTTTTTGGACACACTCTACACCACTGTTATGTAAGAGGAGCAAGGTGGAGGGAGGAGAGATGGGGGGAAAGCGGGGCTTCAAACAGAGGAGATTCAGCGACACTTGCACTTTCTTTCTCTCTCTCTCTGCGGAGGACAGTAGTGCCCCCTGGACAGATCTATCCATCACCACGCCCACCAGACCCCGCCTCATGCGCGGGCTGTGTCTGAGCTAGAGAGACAAGACGTGTGTTTATGCGACAGAGATAAATTGCCAAGATCCGGCCCACTATTTAAGCAACAGTTAGTAAAAACGTAACATCCCTAGTGTCCGAAATTAACTAAAGGTTGCCTCCCCTTTGTCACGGAGGAAGACACAAATGACTGAGTTTGAGTTTGCCCAGTTGTGGCGTGACAGAAGAGCCCAATCACGGATACACATGAGGGAGCTGGTTAATCACGCGTTTGTTCTGAGAACGCTCCACAAGAGGAGTTAAGATTCCCACCAAAGGAACCTGCGTTCTCACACACACA
>JBBIGA010000132.1:553932-564199 GCA_037576975.1 Alestes dentex | reverse complement strand
CACTAAAAAGTGCAAATAAAATGAAAATGTGTGTCTATTGCCATAAAACCCACATTTGTAAAACTGGTAAAAGTCTTTTTGTACTTTTTGCCACTCTAGATCGATTTAATTCACAGTGCCTCTCAATGGATAGAAGTATTGGGACGTATTGCCATTCAACTCTAAGGATACGCGACCCAATACTTTTTTTTTCTCCCCTCCCTATCGTACAGGAAATAATGTCTCGTCTCGTTTTATTCAACGAAAATGAAGAGACATTTTAGCATAGTTTTTATTTTGTAAACCAAATTTAGTCTCATTCTTATTTGTCAACAGTATTACATTATATATTTTGTTATAGTCATCGTCAAATGACCAGCATTTACGTTTCGTCTCGTCTCGTTTTTGTCACGTGATAAATGTTCATTGACAACGATGTTTAGTTAGAATTTTGACGAAAGCAACACTAGATGTAACTTAAATTTACTTTGGACAGGCACTGCCAAAACTGTAAGCATAAATAAGTGTCATTTCAGAGTGTAGTTTTGTGTTCTTAGAATCTCTTTTAGTTCAGACATTTTAAGCATTTGAACAAATGCGACTGCCGAGGGAAGGCTCTTCCACATGTAAAAATAATGAATAAACGTTTTGAACTAGATGTATTTCCTCTGTGTTTGCATGGTTGAAAAAAAAACGGTGTTTGGAGACACCTGAAAATATCTTCTTATCATTCAGTGCCTGGCATCTTACTGCTGAACCACGGAGGGGGTGTCAACTCACTGCTCCTTACCGTGCCCTATGGTTAAGCACAGCTGAATGCATAACCACATTCATGGGCTACTTACTTTGAATGAAACCACAACAAACAGTGACACACATCTTTTTTTACTGACCTGAGCTTTAGTGTCGAAGTCTGTTTGAGTCTGCTGTGAGTTTTGCTCCACATTTAGTTCTCTGCATTTGAATTTATCCACCTTTTGTCCCCTTCCAGCCTCCTTAGCCATGTTGTCACAGACTCTCTTCCCATACATTACAGGGTGTGACTCGACCACAAATTTTTTATTTTATTTTTTTCAAATGATTGCTTCTGCAATCGCACTAATAATGAAAATAACAGTGTGATTGCTGATGTAATCACAGTAATTAATAAAAGTAGTAGTATCAGTAAAATCCTAACTATCCATCCATAGCCCTAACCCTGCATTTGTTGTTTTGTCTACAAAGGTAACCTGGTTGTCTAAGGAATGGGCTAAGCGTGCAGCTCTCCCCTCCCACGTGGTCACCATGCTGGATAACTTCCCCACTAACCTACACCCCATGTCCCAGTTTAGCGCTGCCATCACCGCCTTGAACAGTGAAAGCAGCTTTGCCCGAGCCTACTCTGAAGGGGTCCACAAGAGCAAGTACTGGGAGGTGAGGCATTTGGGTTTAATTAATATAAATTGTGAATACAAGATGACCTGGAAATTGTATTTTGAATTAAACACACCACTCATTAAACCAATTCTTTATTAAATCCTTTCTGGTTTAGTTTGTGTATGAGGACTCCATGGACTTAATTGCCAAGCTTCCCTGCGTGGCTGCTAAGATCTACCGCAACCTGTATCGCGAGGGCAGCAGTATTGGAGCTATTGACTCCAACTTGGATTGGTCCCACAATTTCACAAACATGCTAGGCTACAGTGATCCCCAGTTCACTGAGCTCATGAGGCTCTACCTCACCATCCACAGGTAACAACTTCTCAGGTGTTTCTTCATAAGACATTTTACAACTTGAATTGAATTGGGGCTGTATGATGGACAAAATACTGGTGTTGCCTTTAGATTGCTATTTATTTTGCATGACATTGAAACGCGTCAACGTCACACCAACTCACCTAAGCCACATACATACACACTTATGTGTTTCTATCTTTGTTATACCTTTTGAGCCTGTTTTGATTAGGATCGGGAAATGTGCAATTTGTAAAGGCTTGGTTTGTTGCATAAATGTCATCTTGTTCTGTGTATCTGGACTAAATGTTAATCGCAATTTTTTAGTTCAACACCCATTTACTATTTCAAACTTTTCTGAGTGATTTTGAAATCAACTAGTAGCATTACATAATAAGGCAAGCATGGCCTTGTCCCAGCTGAAAGAGGGTGGGGTGGGTTGTTGCAAAAGGGATTTCAACACACCCAGAAATTTATAAAAGAGTGCAATCAAAATTCAATGAATCATTAATCAATTTGATGTGATGGTGAGGTCATGTTCCAAACTCAGCCAAATTTGAACATTTCTGTTAGGCTGTCTTGTGACAGTTTGCTGCTTCTAGGCTTTTTCCAATAGAGCAGGGCTCTGTGATCTCATGATCACAAACACACTGACTGACCACTGTTATTGGGGGAGATGTTTTAGTCTTGTAGATGTTTTAGTCTCAAATCCCTTCTACGCCCTAACTTTTAGTAATTGTGTGTAGTCCCTTGATGTGATTAGGCACTCAGAATTGATACATTAAATATTATTGTGGTTTGATAAGATTAATGAATTAAAGTTAATAATTAAACATGTCTCTCTCTCTGATATAGTGACCATGAGGGTGGCAATGTCAGTGCACACACCAGCCACTTGGTGGGCAGTGCCCTGTCTGACCCCTACCTCTCCTTCAGTGCAGCTATGAATGGCCTAGCTGGACCCTTGCATGGACTGGCTAATCAGGTACCAAACCTAGACACTTTTAATGAGCTGACTAGTCAGAAGCCTTTGTTTACCAGTGTAAAGTTCCACACTGATTAAAATAGATATTTGTGTTAACACTAACTGCAGATTATTGTAAGCGAATAACTATGAATGAAAAATATTAAGTAGAATTAGACATGTCTCTATCATGGTGGTCTAAATATCATTAGTGTATCATTAACGTTACGAGGGGACTCCCTTGTATTACCACAATTTGAAAGACATTTAGAAAAGCATAAATTGGCACTTTTTAGAGCTTTAGAGCTCTATCACAGTTGTAACACAAATTTAGAAAAGTATAACCTTGTGCTTCAAAGGGAGCTAGAGCTAGGAGTTTTCTTCTCCTTCCAAGATTGTAATAGTGTATTGATTCTTGCCATGTACGTCTATTTTAAGTTAGTAGTTAAGTATGTAATATGAGGATTAAATGTCTGTACTATTGAATGACCCATATCATGTTGGGGGAAAAAACACTTTCTTCGTTTTTAATGTAGTATATAAACACAGTTCAGAATGTACCATTTACTTCCTAAAGCAGGTTTTCCCACCCCTTCACACTGATTTCAGCCAGGGAATTGAAAATTAATTACAGCTATTTTTAAGGTTGTGTGTGTGTGTGTGTGTGTGTGTGTGTGACGTAGACATCAGGGGAAAAATAAACAAAAATACAAGGGATATAAGCCCTTTTAATTTCTGCAAATAGTATTTGTTGTTACCCTCTGATGTATTTTTGTTGTGTCCTACAGGAAGTGCTGGTGTGGTTGACAGCCTTGCAGAAGGAGCTGGGAGGTGAAGTGTCTGATGAAAAATTGAGAGATTACATCTGGAACACACTAAAATCTGGCAGGGTGAGAACGGAGAGGACAGTTATGTAGTCTTATACTTGAGGAATGATGTAATAGCCAGAGACAAGTATTGTCTAGCCTTACTTATACTTTCCATTGTGTGACCCAGGTGGTCCCTGGATATGGGCATGCGGTCCTGAGGAAGACAGACCCCCGATACACATGCCAGCGTGAGTTTGCACTTAAGCACCTTCCTAATGACCCCATGTTCAAGCTGGTGGCTCAGCTCTACAAGATTGTGCCCAATGTGCTACTGGAGCAAGGGAAGGCCAAGAACCCCTGGCCCAACGTTGATGCACACAGTGGGGTACTGCTGCAGGTGAGACACTGTTTGACACCTCAAGGCTCATGTTGGTGTGTAAGTGGGATTGTTTAAAAGAGAAAAGATGGATGTTTGTATAACCATTCAGGCAGAAGGAATTCTGAGTTTATGATTGACTATTACACATTAATGTAGAACACATTATTAATATTCAACACATTATTAGTTGCAGTTGTAGCTTTTTGCTTAAAAAATAGTTTGTTTTAAAATAAATGATACATTGCACAAAGCTACAAATTTGGTAATTTTAAATATGTTTTTTTTTTTTTTTTTTTTACAGTACTATGGAATGACTGAAATGAACTACTACACTGTGTTGTTTGGTGTGTCCCGGGCCTTGGGTGTATTGGCTCAGATGGTGTGGAGCAGAGCGCTAGGATTCCCTCTGGAACGCCCCAAGTCCATGAGCACGGACGGACTTATGTCCCTAGTGGGGGCCAAGTCAGGCTAGAGAAATTACATCAGGCTACGGGAACAGAGGAGGTGCTAAAATAACTATATTAGAAACAAGCCCCTGGGCCATGGGATTGAAAGAGACAGTACACTTTTAAATTTCTCTTGAAAAGATAAAAAAGATCCTTTATTATTCAGTACTATTGTTTATCTTTATTTTAGATGAACAAAACGTGTACCTTCTGGTATGTAGTTCCCAAACCTCAATACATGTAGACATTTTCTAAATTTAGTAAAAGTTCTTGTCCCTGATCTTTTCTTACATATCCCGTACAATACTGCTTTACAGACATTTTTAGTTTATGCCAATTCAGAAAAGTAACCATTTGCAGACACGTGAAGCTGGGATTGGCAGATGGTGTTCATAGGTGCATTAGTTACTTACTATTTTTAGAGCTGCTTTTTGTTTGTGTACATTTACAAACCTTTATTGGAATAAACAAGCGGGCACCTGGTTTACCACAGCTTTAGTAGCAGTCCGTTTAATATAGTTATTTTCCCTTTTCAATGCATTTTAGGCCTCACTTGTTTGGGAATGATGGAAAAGGCCGCATATTTTCCCCTTGAAACTGACTAGGTCTTAGCCATTTGACCAGTCATCCTTCCTCCAGTATTGCTGTCAAAATATTTCTCCCTATAAGAACACTCCAGATGACGAAAAGGTCCTCCTTAAGTAAGTCAGTTCATTAATGAGCAACTGATTCAGTTTGGTCAGCATGCAGATCTGTTAAAAGGGTACTGACCCTTTCAATTCTTGTACTACTCTCTGACTTCAACCAATCATGTCTGGTATACAGCCTTCTGGCTTTGAAATAACCTGTATTTTAAGTTTAGTGTCTTGCCCTTTCTTTTGCCAGTTTTAGGGAAGCTGAATGCTGAGTGTGATGGCACCAATAGCTTTAAAGTTTGACTTTGATTGTACCAGTGAACTACTTTGGTGTATACCTTTCATTAACATCAGTGCTGATGCCTGAGAGCAAGCGGAAACCTCAGTCTAAGCAGCCAGTGCTTTCACTGTGTGGGGCCCAGAATTTTTATATGCCTGTATATTATACAAAAGTTCTTCAGTGATCTGCTACTCCAAAATAAGCACTTGCTAGTTTGGAATCCTCAGTGTTTGTCTAGGAAACGCCCTGGTTTGATTTTGGTGTCCTTATATGTAGAGTTTTCAGTTCTTGTACAAAAATAAGTCATTTTTTGAGTTCATAATTTGTGATTTTATTTATGTTTTGTAAATATTTTTGATTGAATGTGTGAGCTCTACTTATAATTATTTCACTAAATCAAGATGCAGGTGTCTTACATGCTATTACTCACCTCTGGGCACGCTGGAACTATAACCACTCTTTTCAACTTCCCTTTATAACCGTTAATATCAGTTAAAGACATTTCTTCTTGTAAATAAAACAATGTCTAGGTAGGTTTGATTTTTGTCCTCTGGGCCGACACAGGCTGGTCCTGCATTGTTTCTTGGCTACTCTCAGATCATCACTGGTTTGAATCTCATAGCAGCTCATTGTCAGCTGACAGGTCCATAAACACTCCATATACTTCATCAACATAGGGACTTCCTTTTATTCCTGGCTATCACAATTCACAATGTATTATGAGTCATCAGTATTCAATACATTTTTCCTGTATATCTGTTTTTCTTTTTTGTGTTCCAAATGATCATGTCAGGTTATTTCAAATTCTGAGGAATGAGTGATGAAAGAACATGAATTGGTTGACCGGAGAAGGTAGGGGAACTTGTGAACTGGGGTCAAATGGGAAAGAGATTAGTTGAACAAAAATGGGAAAACTTGACAAAAAAGGAAAACCAATAAATGTTTTTAACAAAACGTTTGAGTCTTTCTCTGCTATTGTAGCATATATGTATGTGTAGTGCAAGAACGAATGAATCTAAATTCATACTCAACAAGGGTCTGACTGATTTCCGAGAGCACCATGGTACCCCTGCACTTCTTACACTGAACTTCACTCACACTGACTGCTCAGCTGGCCTGTGTTACAATAGAAACTTTTGTCAGCGTTCACATCGACAGTAAAGACATCAGTTGAACAACCTTTGTGACTAAAGTTCCTACTGTCTTTGCTTCAGTAACAAACCCTTAGATTTGTTCGTTTCGCCATCTTGATGCAAAACTGAGGTCAACTAGGCATGCAATAGACCATGATTGAAATGTGATGGTATTATGCAGTACAAGAATCTACAGCTGTAACGTTGGGTGCACACATCAATCACCCATATCACGTTGTGCTACCAAAACAGTTCTGACCGTCTATACATGGACTCCACTAGACCACTGAAAGAGTGCTGTCTGATCTGGCACAGTGACATTAGCAGTAGATCCTTTAAGTCCTATAAGTTGCAGCATGGGGCTTCCATGGATCAACTAGTTTGTCCAGAACACCCTCGAGATGCGCAGTTGAACTGAGATCTGGTAAATCTGAAGGCCAAGTCGACACCTTGACTTTGTGTCATGGTCCTTAAACCAATTTTTGTGACGTCACACTCCCTGCATTGTCTTGCCTTCTTCCCTGACTGCATCCTAGCTCCGTTTCCCTGGGTAAGTTATCCACAGACCTTGCCATCCACATGATGTAAAAGTAAATGTGATTCAGCAGAGCAGCCTACCTCTTCCTTTGCTCCATGGTCCAGTTCTGAGGCTCTTGAACGGGTCAGCGTGGGCATCCTGGCTGGTGTGCAGCTACACAGCCCTTAAATTTGCAAACTGTGATTTACTTATGTTCTGAGACCTTGCTATTATAGTATGCATGAACATTTTCAGCAATTTCTGCTACACTAGCTCTTCTGAAGGATCTGACCAGACAGGCTAGCCTTTGCTCCTGACATGAATCAGTGAGCCATGACAATTTGGTCCTTGTTGCTCAGATCCTTACGTTTGCAACACATCAATCTCAAGAACTGGCTGTTCACTTGTTGCCTACTATAACCCACACTTTGACAGGAAACAATGTTATTTATTTGTCAGTGGGTATGCATATTTTCAACCAAACGTTTCCTGTTCCTACTGTATAGTCTATCAAAGTCCTTCTTGCTGCTTTAACTCAGTAGTGAGTTTTCTTACATGAATACTCCCTATTATTTCGTTTCATTTCGTTCAATAAATTAGTGAAAAACTACACATTTGTCTGTCATTTGCTTTATTGCGCCGTCTTAATCTACTGTTATAGCTCAGTCCTGATCACATTTTGTCGATTTATGCAAAAAGGGTATTCAAAAGGGTTCGCAGCCACACTATGTGTATTTGTGTGTATGTGTATATGCATATATGCACAAATATCAAATATTATCAAACAATTTTTCTACTAATTAAGATTTTGGGAATCCCAGTCTTGGTCAGCAGCATCAGAAAACAGCCACAAAATATTTGTTTGAAAGAAATTTATAGGAAAACAAAATCCATAACTTATAATAACGTCAAATAACCAGTACATGAAATTAAGTCACACTGTAGATGTGATGCCAACAGTTGTCAGGTCCTCCTTTACATTTTTTGTAGTTTTCTTAATTCAGTGTATAGTTTCTCAAACTGGCTTCACAGTAGTTCCTCACCATAACTGTGTGCTGGATAAGCCACAGCAAAATGTTTTAGCAATCATGGATAAATACTGCAAGTATAATTTGGACACTATTTAAAATCACGCTGGATCTTCATTAGTTTTAAAATGAGTTTGATATTTTGGGTAATATTATTAATAATACTGCCTAGGTGAAAATACTGGCTGCTCAAACAACATGAAAAAAAATATGAAATTTTATCCAAAAGGCCTGACACAAGATTCAATATTACATAATATATTTTAACCGTTACAGGGAAAACATCATGGTAAATGCTAATTGTTAATATGCCTATATATAATACACAGAAATAGTGCTCATGCATGAGTAACACCCAGCCTGTCAGCCTGTCCTTTGTAATTCAATCAACCTATGTCTACATTCATAGAGAATCATCTTTACCTTTTATAAGACCTGAGTTTTAGTTATACATATTACTTGAACGCTAGATTACGAAAATACTAAATAACGGTGAATGTTATGGTGGCACAACGCTATCAGAATAATAACAGAATCTGAATCAGCAGATTGAATTGCTTCAAAATACTATTTAGATAAGCCATGCTGAGCTACTTTTTAAAAATGTCCACATTTTATTCATTTTACTGCACTTGCAACCCAAAAGAAATAAATGTTAAATTCTCATAATGGTTTGTAATAATCATCATATTGCTAGGCAACTAAGACACATTTGTCATTATTTTCAGTTAGCTTCAGTCATCACAACTGTTTTCATATCAAACAGCAAATCTTTTAAGATTTCAAGATTTCATTTACCTGCGCTTGAAGTTAACCAAAGTAAAAATCTAAAACACCACATGAAACTGCATCATGTGAAATACAAAGCAACAAAGGCCATGCAAACTCACACAGACTACATAATGGTCCTCTTTCGTTTTGCAGCAGCAAAAGAATAGTCTTCTGAATTTTTACGTTTGGTACTACCGCATTCATCGTAAGTTATAACTTATCAGCAAAGTTGTGATTGTGAGTGTGGAATGTTCTGGAGATCAAATACAAATCTGTGCTTTAAGAAACAAAAAGATGAACTGCAGAGTGGATGCACTCTGTGAGGTAGAGGGACATCTTTCCAGTGGTATGAAAACAGTTACCACTTTTTAGGTAAGCTCGTTAGACCGGATGTTTGTAATACTGGAGATGTCTAAGATGCTGAGAGTTCCAGATATGATGCATCAAGGCACGCCTGTGTCTCACATTTGATCGATCTCATGGAACATCAGCTCACGTGGGATATGCGTCTCAGGTCCATAGAGTTTGTTCGCTCTGTGCTCAAACGCAGCTACCATCTGCTTTACAACCTCATCAAAAAACACAGTTGCCAGCTGGGAGTGGAGCAGCGAGCGGAACTCGAACGAAATCTGAGAAAAGCCCATTGTCAGTCAGAACAGTGGGAAACAAGTGAAGACAATGATGATAAATTACAAATATGAAATTAACTACCTAGAAAGATATTTAGATAAGAAGCACATTACTCACAGAGAAGTCTACTGTGCAAGTACGAGGGTAACCAGGAATACCAGGACTGAAGCGCCATATTGTTTCCAGGTGATTCAAGAGTTTGCCATCAGTACACACCGCCTTACGTAGAAAAACAAAAGAATTCATATGAAAACAGTTATACACTCTGTTGCCACTAATTTTTGTAAATTAGACATTCAGACAAACTTTGGATGAAAAGATCCTATAACCCATGTAACTCACTCACTCATGTTTAGCTGCAGTGTCTCCACAAGGGGGCACTATTCACACTCCAATATAAGTGCTTCAATAGAGCACTGTGCATCTTTGTCAGGGGTAACGATTCCACACCAATTGAAGGTTTTGAAAACTGTACATCTAAGCTAAGAACTGGTGAACATTTAATTTGGGCACTTACTTTGACAAGGTGTGGACGGACATGGCTGATCATAGAGGTGTATCGCTCAATTATAGGAGGGAAGCCAACTTCAAGCTCAGCTTTGGCATGACCAGACCTTCTCATTATGGTTTGGGACTTTTTGCACCAAGGAACAAAAAACTTGTAGTCATCCACATTGGCTACAACGTCATACATCTCTTGCATTGAATACCTAAGACCATATGAGGAGTCAATGTTAACAGCAGCTCTTATTAATGCATGACAATATGTTCAAGCTTTCACTTACACACCCAATTCAGAACAATTTTGGTTCCCCCAAAAAATCTTTTTGTGCAGAGCCTTTTATTGAGATGTATTAAATATGAATGTGACTTTTAGAAGTATATACAACTAATGTTGCCAAAAAAATCGATTCTCAGATACTAATCGATACTAAAATTTAGTATCGAGTTCGATATCAATTAGCACTGGTATCGATACTTAA
>JBBIGA010000132.1:518014-535375 GCA_037576975.1 Alestes dentex | reverse complement strand
AATATGTGGACTGTAAATTTACTGTAGCACTTTAAGCTACAGTTAAAGAATTGTTTGTTGCTACAAGCTGCAAATTTCATTAAGTTTAATAAGCCATCGTCTTGTCTTAATTTTTAGTTGGCACATACCTTAAACACTTCAAGCTGTAAGATAATGATGGTTATATAAGTGCAGCTGCATGCTGGTGCGATTAGCTGTACATCTGATTAGTCGACTAATCGCAAAAATAATCGGTGACTAGTTGACTATCAAAATAATCGTTTGTGGCAGCCCTACTCTGAATATCCATAGCACACTAGGCATTTGTAACAACAGTGAAACTTGAGTATAAATAAATACTATAGATAAGCATAGATTAACAAATAATATGTAAATTGAATAAGCTGTTGAATTTGGGCATACTTTTGGCCATGATGCACTAGTTAGGCCATGTCCAAAATTCTTTATCAGTTCCACTGTTATCCTGTGTGGTTTCAGTGTACATAAGTCAATGGTAAAGAAGAGAATTATCTATATTGTGTAGTAGTGTTTCACAAAATCCTAGTGCTGTGGCTATGGCTGTAATAGTTTAATTTTGCTAATATTAACGGTAAACACTGGCTGTCAAGTAAAGTGAATGAAGTTCTTGTGACCTAACTGATTCTGTGTCCGTTTATTGCATGAGGCTAATATTGTTAAATCCTGCCACTGTATGTGTCCACAGGTCTGCCGGAGTGGAACAGCTTATGTACATCAAGGAGGATTTGATTATCCCACATGTAAGTGAAGACAGGCAGTGCGGTAAATTCACCTGGAACCTAGAAGTATGCTAGACCTATTCTTTTATTTTCACCAGCAAGCAGTTTTGAGGTTGTTTTGCCACAGTAGCTCATTTTATACTATACAAACTCCATCTTAATGCTCATTTTTAGAGTTGAATGTAATACAAGCTCATATAGATATGTTGTACAGGTATCTGCATACATTTGACTGTGTAATGTGTTCTGTGATATTGCATATCCTTACATACGTAAGATGAATAAATTTCCCTTCTGAATATAAATCGGAAGATCACGTACAGTATCGGTCAAGTAAAGTTCAGTACTCTAACCATAAAGTCTTTATTCTTTATTCCAGCACCACAGCTTTTATGACTTCATTGTGACAAAAGCTAGAGGCAAGAGTGGTAAGCATTTTTCTTTTTTCTTTTTTTATTGGTATGTTGTCCTGATGTTTTGCATTATTTTACTGTTCTGCATATTACTTAAAAGTGCGCCATGAGTGAAAAAGCGGCAGTGATTTGTCTACATTTATGTGTGAACATAAGTGTAGACAAATCACTGCCCGCTTTTTCACTCATGGGTCAAATAGAAAAGCTTCAGTTTTGTCTGAAGCTAGGCTAAAATGAATTAACTTTTCATTTCCTATTACAGGACCTCTATTTAGTTTTGATGTTCATGATGATATCCGGTTGGTGAATGATGCCACTGTTGAGAAAGATGAGGTAAAGCCGTAATAACATTATTTGGGTAGAGCGATTGACCAAAACTTTTCAGTTCACATAAATAGGTATGTCTTTTTTATTTTACTTCAGTCACATGCAGGTAAAGTGGTTCTGAGGAGCTGGTATGAAAAAAACAAACACATCTTCCCTGCCAGCCGTTGGGAGCCTTATGATCCTGAAAAGAAATGGGACAAATACACCGTGAGTATCTTTAAGCTTTTAATGTTCAGTTTCTCATTGCAAAAAAATATATTTAAATTTAATATATAGATATTTTGGGCAAAATATTTCTGAAACATTCTAAGAAAGTGTGAAAATAATTAGCTTTTTTGTTGTAATAAAAAAATCAATATTTTAAACAGTCAGTTTTATGAATATGATAAATTATGAATTTAATAAATTATTTCTTTGTCACTTATAGTTTAAATAATGACTATTGTACTGGTTATACCAGTACCAGTGTGTTAGATCAAGTTATGCTCACAAAATTGTTTCTTCCGGTTTAGATTCGTTGAGGTGACTGAGTGCAACCCTGAAGAGTTCAGAAGTTATAATTATATTGCTGATGTTTGTGTATATTGGCATTTTATTTTTATGACTGGTAGCAAAAACATTTTTTGTTTTCTTGCCCCTTGTAAACTGATATTGAGTATGTTCTGAAAGTTCACTGGATCCAAGCAGCATTGACCTGCAGTGTGCAACTCATTTTGCTTTACACTGTTTAGTTTCAACTAACACGTGTCTGATAAATACAGATTTTCAATATGTGATTTTAAGAGTAAATTAAAATACATTTGGGTGTAAATATGACTGAATCCTTCCCAGTATATATTTTTTTCTCTCTCTCACTCTCTCTTCAGTTTTGTCATAAATAAATTCATGTTCTCTGTACATTTTTGACATTTGTATTTTTTTTACAGATTTGCAGCTTAATTATAAAGTCCTGCATCACTCTTGCTGTATTTTGATGACTCTTGGTTTTATTTGACCTGTATTAAAAGGTCCTATATTTGTTGCACTTTATCTTTCCCTGAGGTCCATTCGCAAAGTTTGTATGGTTTTATGTATCAAAAATAGTCAACCTTTTTTCAATCTTTTTTTCTGTTTTTTTTTTTTTTCTTTTTTTTCTTTTTTCAGTTAAACAGGCTGTTGTTTTCACTGCGGCTTTAGGACTGATAAACAACCCCTGACAAAGATTAGGCACTAGGCTCACTTAGAGGATGTTCCTCCAGCCTTTTTACTTCATAGTAAATAAATCACATATTTGACCTTTTTTTTTTGTTTGTTTTATTAGTTTAATATTTTGGCTTATATAAAACATACCTCAAACAAATTAAATTACTCCTTAATAATAACTAATTGTAATAGAATCTGATGTAGAGGAAAACTTATGAAATCGCTCAAAGTGGAGGAAAACATGGAATCACCTTTTTAACGTAACCTAATTTGCATTTCTAAAACAAATACAGGCTCTAAAAATGCAAAGTAGTCTGCTGTAAAAAGGCTGTGCTTGCTGACATTGAGTTGTTAGAATCTCCAAATTAATGGAACATGGCCCAAACAAGAGAACTGTCAGTTGTAACGATGAAAAGGATTATAAAACTCCTAAAGAGGAAGAAGGTCCAGAGAGTGAGACAAAATGTTAGTTGTTCCCAGTCAGCTGTGTCTGAAATGTGGGGCAAGTGTAAACAAATGGGGAAGGTTAGTGCCATTCTAATGAAACAATGAATGCCTGAAGAAAACAAGCCAATTTCCCCACTTCTTAATGATGTGTCAGGAATACACAAGGGGAGATGGCAGTCATTAACTGAACATCAAGCCTCTTGTCACACAGCAGTGTTCAAGCTTTTCTTCAGGAAAGGCATATCAAAATAACTCAGTTACATGGCCAACAGATTGGATATCAATTAAAAAATTATGGTTGACATAAAAAAATAAATGGTTCACGACAAAGGCTCAATCTTGAAATGCAGATCTGTCAACCACTGTTTGACCGAGTTGGAACCAGTTTGATTTACAGTAGTGACGATCATGCCTCAGAGCTGGGACATGATTAATGGACATCAGGGTCTACAGCGCTGAGTATTTAATGGATAGCTTTGGATCTAAATAATAGCCAATAGTGCCAGATCATACTAGGAGATGTGAGGTGCAATTGAACAACTGAAGTGCGAATCTAGGCCAAATGCTGGAGCTTGCTGCAGCTGTAAATCAGTTTAAAATGCTGGATGAAAAGCTCCTCTAAGTGTGGTGATTTCATGAAATGGGCCCTTTTATGTTCACTGTTCAACTGTTCTTAGAAGATGTTATAGATGCTTGTGTTCATAGATGCGCATTATTGGGTTTGGCCAATTTGCTAGGATACTATGACTACTGTTCTAGAACCCTGTTTTGGTAGTTCATAGTTTTAAAGTTGTGTTCCAAGTGAAAGTACATGTTCAGTCACCTCAGATAGAGCAAATGAATTGCTGAGCTGCTTGTTTAACGAGAAATATTTAGGCTGACTGACAAACACCTCTTGCCTCAGGCCACCACTCCCTCTACCCGTCTCATGTTCTTCAACACTACTCGATCTCTCCTCCTTGCTCTTGCCGTCCTCCTTCTGTGTCCTCAGTTGCCTATTGTTTTTTGCTAAAACAACTTGGTTCTAACAGAAGAGTGTAATGGTTTGGGCAAAATGTATGGAAGCAGACTCGTCTTAGCTTCCTTCTTTGTCAGTGTGTTCTTGGGAGCCCAGGGGACCAGGACATATTTCCGACCGTGCAACTGCACACTGCAGTGCGTTCGACAGGTATGCTGGGATGTTTTTTATTGATCACGTTTAAGTGGCCTATGGCAACTTAGACATTCATGTGGATTTTGCCTTTTTTTGTCTTAACTGTATTGCATCTCTGTTACGTGTGAAGGTACAGCTTTCATTTATCTTGTATAGGTGTGTTGGATGTCAGTGTGGTGCTGCCTCATGACTTCTGCTTTTGAGCTTTTATTCAGAACTAACGTACACATACACAGGAATGTATATTTCAATGCAAAATGTTCTAATAATACAAAAGTTTGGAATCAGTGTTTTTAAAAAAATGAATTGAACTACATTTTGGTCCTATTCAACCTCACAGGTTTCAACTAATTATTAGGATTGCACTACGAATGAATACAATGCATTTCCAGAACGCTTTGTTTTCGAAAGTCAAGATCAGGCAGATAACCTGGTGAAAACACTGTAAAAAGAGTTGCAGAGTTATATATATGGTAACATATCTATAAACTATACAAGCTGTATAGAGTAGGATTACTGAGGTAATTTTCAAATACACACAGTTGTATAAAATCAAGCAGACAATCTAAACAAACATAGTCGGTAGAGTGGCTCATACTGAAGAGATCAGTTTCTTTAAATCTAGTAATGAAATTTCTGCCCCTGGCCAAATGTAATTGTTAAAACTGTGAAGTGGAAGCAAGAGATAAGCCAAAAAGCTGTAGACCAGAGCGGGGGTGCCATGAGCTGAAAACTGTAGTGGGCATTGCATCTTTTGCATGGCTCTACAGTTCCAAACCTCCCCAGGAAGATAGATTAGCACAGGAATTGTATGTGAGCAGCTTGATGAAGTGTGTTTCTATTGCCAAGCAGTTGCAGTTAACTACAAGATCACTGTGGGCAGTGGTAAGTGTTGGCTGGAGTGGTAGCTACTGTAAAAACAACGCTCTATAAACCCTCATAGTGTATTTCATTTTCTGCCGTGTTTTTGCTGGATTTTGCTGGATATTTAGACTTTATATTTTATGTTGCTCTTGTCTCTGTGTGTCTGTGTAGTCACTGCATAAGCAATTTCCTCTGGGATAAATTAAGTTTTCTGATTCTGATTTGAGCAGTATCAGAAAAACATTTGGGGCAATAAACCCCAAGAATGCAGTGATCTAGATTTAGACTTCATTTAGACATCTTAGAACTGATTGAACTATGATTTGGCCCCACCATTTGATCAGGAGAGAAAATAAAGGATTTTATTAGTGACACCATCTGGACTGCTATGTTTGGATATCTAATATGGAATCACTCACAAAAAAAACAGTTTTGATATTTATGTGTCATGGTTCACTTCATTTATTGCAAATTAGCGCTTTGCTTTGATTCGCAAGAAACATTTGGCATTTTGCACAAAGACGCCACACGCAGCTGTAACTTAATTGCCAGATGTTAAGAGACCGGATGATTATGGCCAGTGGTGATCCCTGCTGTCATCTATTTGGAATGATGACTGCTGCATAGAGACATATATCTGTGTATGTTTAGAGTGACTCACCAATGTTGCTGTTTATGTCCAGGAAACTCCAGGATGTGAATACTGCAGGATTAGTAAAGAAGATGTTCAAACTACCCTTGGCCTCCCCTCTGCTGGCCTCTTTGGAGGTAAAATTGTACTAACTGGTTTTGAACTTTATAGTAGACTTTATTTATTAGATTAATAGTGGTCTGTAATCATCTTAGTCCCTACAGGTACACTACTGTTGCTGTTCTACTATTACTTGATCGAGACCAAAACATATAGTTGTGTAATATACCCTGCCTTTCATAAGTATTCACACCCATATTTTGTAGTGTCTCAAACCTGTACTGAAATGGGTTTTATAGGAATATGAGAACTCAGCATAACATAACTTATAATATTGAAGAAGGCAAAGTAAAGAAAAGTGGCCCCTGCCTGCAATTGGAGTGCCATGATCTTGGATTTTGAAGTGTTTCTCAATATAAATACATCACAATTTTTGTTAGAGCAATGTTTCCCAACCCTGGTCCAGGAGGCACACTGCACCGCACACTCGCTACAACTTAGTAAGGGGTTAATAACATGCTGGTTATTTGGACCAAGTGTGGATCACAACAATGTGCAGTGCAAGCTGCCTCCAATACCAGGGTTGTGAAACACTGTGTAATCGAACAGAACTAAACAAACAGCACCATGATGACCAAGGAGTTATCATAGCAAATCTGGGGCTGTGTCTGAAATGGAACAAACACTGGCAGTTCTGAGACAGGATGGCATTCAGTCACGTCTACATCAAATTGTCTCAAACATAATTCAATAACAGTTACCTTCCTCACAAAGCTCCCTTCTAGAGCACTAACTAACTGAACAGCACAGGCAGCAAGGCTTTGAAACAGCTGGCCTCAGTTTCAGACTAGTCTGGGCTAGGATTCTAGAGTAGTATTGATCAGGGTTTGGTTTTGAAAAAAGAGCATGCCCAGGATCATTATTACATATATAAAGAAAAAAATATCAGTAACTAAATAATTCGCAAGCATAGACAAATATATGTTTAAAAACTGATAGGGAAGTATTCAGACATGATATTAGGATATAAATGTATGTAAAAGTTCACATACAAATGCCTCATAAATATAAATATAAATGTTTTCCTGCAAATTACACCTGGTTGGTAAGATTTCACAGGAACAAGTAAGGTCATCAAAATAGGGTTACAAATAAAATACATAGGGTAACAAATACTGGCCACTTTATCAGGTACACCTGTTCAAAAGCTAATTAACAAAAATATCTAATCAGCCATCACATGGCAGCAACTAAGTGCATTTAGGCATGTAGACATTTTCAAGACGACATGCTGAAGTTCTGGTGATTTAAGTGACTTTGAGCGTGGCCTGGTTGTTGGTGTCAGATGGGCTGGTCTGAGTATTTCACAGTATTTCAGTAACTACTGAAATACTGTATTTCAGTAACTACTGTTCTACTGAGATTTTCTTTTGTGACCATCTCAAGGGTTTATGGAAAATGGTCCCAAAAAGAGAGAATCTGCAGTAAGTGGCAGTTCTCTGGGTGAAAATGCTCAGATGTCTGAGGAGAATGGCCAGACAGATTGGAGCTAATGGGAAGGTAACAGTCACTCAAATAACTACTTGTTACAACCAAGGTGTGCAGAAGAGAATCTCTGAATACACAACACATCAGACCTTGAAGTAGATGGGCTACAGCAGCAGAAGACCATACCTAGTGCCACTCCTGCCAGCTATGAACAGAAAACTGAGGCTGCAGTTTGCATAGGCTCATGAAAATTAGACAACAGAAGACTGGAAAAATATTGCCTGGTTTGATGATTCTCAATTTGTGCAGCCACGTTGAAATTCTGGGGTCAAAATTTGAAAACAGTATGAAAGCACAGACCCATCGTGTCTTGTATGAGTGGTTCAGGCTGGTGGTGGTGGTGGTGGTGGTGTAATGTGTGGGGGATTTCCTTGGCACACTTTGGGCCCCTTAGGACCATGATGTAAATGCTACAGTTCTGAAGGCAAAAGTGAGTCGACTCCCTGTACTAGCAAGGTGTCCCTAATAAAGTGGCCACGGAGACCGAGATTGAGCTGATTTATTTCTAGCCCAGGCTGCAGATTCACACAGTCTATTTCTAATTCTATGTCAAATGTGACATAGTGAAACACATTTCTGCATTTACACTCCTCTATTTATATTTTTAGCTAGGCCTGTGACATAGTAAGCTTAAATCTAATTGGTTGCTTAAACTGTGAGTCTCATTATATGGAAATGTAGAAATATGTTCATTTTATTCATTAAAAGCTAGTACTTATGTAGTTGATTATTGTTGTGGGGCAGCTGTAGTCCTGGTGGTTAGGGAGTTGCCCCTGCGATTGGAAGGTCATGGTTTTGAATCTCAGGACTGCCAGAGGTACCCTTGATACTGCTCCTCTACACACTGCTCCCCCACACACTGCTCCTCCACACACTGCTCCCCCACACACTGCTCCTCCACATACTGATCGAACGTTGCCCAGAGCAATGTCCACATGATGTAAATGAAAATTTGATGCATCAGACTTTTTTTTTGCTCCATGGTCCAGTTCTGGCGGTCATCAGTGTCAATATTTCTTTTTCCAAATTCCATTTCATACAACAGTGAAGTTTCAGCTTTGTCATAGCAATATTATGACAAAACCACAGGAGAAAGGAATATGCTGTGTATCTTTCATAATTTGCCAGTTTTTCAAATTCATTTGAGCACTGTCCTTTTAAAAAGGTGAGACCAACATGGTGAATTAACCCATTAAAACACTCAAAAATTACCTGGAATAAAAATGTATTAACTTATTACCTTATCACTGCATTTTCCATCTTCTGTTACCATTTTGTTTTTTAAGGGTTTGTACATGGCCTACAATACTGACTCGCTGTGCTGGACCAGGCTGTGTGCCATGGCCGTGTCATTCTTTTTTAGGGAAGCAGACCCCTGAGATCTGCCAGCACTACGTTCAGGCTCCACAGAATGTCACTGTCAAGTTTGTGGATGATCCAAATCCCAAATATGATACTGTGGTTGTGTCCTGGAGCCCTAGCCAATACGGTAATAATAAAGAAACGGCCATTTCTATTTTTGAGTTAAAATGCTACATAAGCAACTTTTTTGCAGTTGTTTGTTACACTGTTTGATTATTTATTTTTATTCGTGCTGTCACAGTATCATTTCCATTCATTATTAATTATCATTCATTTGTTACTAGTGAAGTGTTTCGGGCAGCTGACATAGAGGCCTATTTCTAGGCTACTGCTGCTTTCAGGTTCTCCTGTAAATATTCAAATTATTAAGATATGATTATGAACAATACTGCAATCTTGCTTTTAAACTCTGTATTTTTCTGTATGGCCCAATTTTCCAAGATGGGATAGTGTCAATAAAAATATGTTATGGCAACCGTTGATATCGCAACCAGCATAGTAAACTGTCAGAAGTATATGCTATGCAATTCAGTGCCACTAACTTGATAAAAACATTACTCATTAGTCTTCTGTCCCTTTTGTTGAGCAGAATGGGCACAAAATATTCATCTATTTAAAAAAAACATCTTTTCTCAGAGCACACACTGAGTGAGTGAGACTAAATTAATGAGTGAGAATAAACACAGGCACACAAAAAAACAGGCACTGCTCCTCCACACACTGCTCCCCACACACTGCTCCTCTACACACTGCTCCTTCACACTGCTCCCCACACACTGCTCCTCCACACACTGCTCCCCACACACTGCTCCTCCACTCACTGCTCCCCACACACTGCTCCTCCATACACTGCTCCTCTACACAATGCTCCTCCACATAATGTTTCTCCACACACTGCTCCCCACACACTGCTCTTCCACACACTGCTCCTCTACACAATGCTCCTCCACACACTGATCCTCCACACACTGATCCTCTACACACAGCTCCTCCACACACTCCTCCTCCACACACTGCTCCCCAAACACTGCTCCTCCACACACTGTTCCACACACAGTGCTCCTCCACACACTGCAGCTAGTAGCCTAGTGGTTAGAGCATTCGCCCTGTGATCAGAAAGTTGTGGGTCTGAATCCCAGGACTGTTAGTGGCACCTCTGAGGAACCCTTGAGCAAGGTACTGCCCCCACACACTGCTCCCTCATACACTGCTCTCTCACATTCTGCTCCTCCACACACTGCTTCACAAACATCACTTTACTCAGGTGAATGGATTAAATGCAGAGGTCTCAAGCAATTTCCTCCGGGATCATTACAGTACGTGAAAACAGTAGTTCTCCTGCGATACAGACTGGCAAATCACAGCAGGGAGTGCGGTAGATGGAGTGACAAATGGTGCCATCATACTTTTAACTTCTGAACTCATGTATAGGAAATTTCAAGGAGGAATGGAACACAGTCTATGAATTACTATTCATATACTTAATTATCAAATATATTTATTGTTAATTATATTCTATTAGTGTAGTTGCCTTTTGTTAATGTCATTGTTGTTTTTTAGTGACATTGTCGATGTTCTGCAGGTATTGCTTTCCTTCGAGGTTTCCAAGTTACCCTGCAGGCCTTGGGGGGCACTCAGCTCTTCTGTCAGCTCTTCCTGCTTCAGAACAATCAGTCTCTCTCTGCTGTGCATTCTCAAAGGGTACGGCAACTTCTGACTTCATTACCCTGCTGCACTCACCTTAAATAATCACAGAGTTGCCTTTCCTTGCAAGGTCTATGAATCCATTTAGTGAAATACTTGCAGCACTGGTTCTTCACTGTGAATTCTGAGTAAAACAGACTAATAAACAAACAAACTAATGAAAAGCACAAGTGCATGCAAATATAGTGCTAATCACTTCTACGTGGAAAAAAATTCTTTAAAACAGCATCCATTTTCACAATGTACTCTTTGAATGTTATGAATGCACAAGAACTACATTCTTTGAATGTTCAAGAATTCTCAAGAAGTATTTCATCTTCTTTTAAAGGTGTATTTCTCTGACCTGTTCCCACAACTCTCTCTGGGTACCCAGTATGCGGTTACTGTGATGGCTCTCCCTGTCCCTGAGCTATGGAACAAATTCTACCATAGCAAATTGTTTTTCACGCGCAGTAAGGGTTCAAATAAGAAAGCACGCACACTTACTCACATCTGGCTGAACATAATTATGGCCTCCGAAAGATCATTCAGCCTCCAACATTATCTGTCCTAACAATCTGTTATGGCATTAAAAACATTGACTATTGACTATTGTAAAAAAAAACCAAAAAAACAATAAACCCACCCCAGTAACTTGTTCACTCTTGTTTGCCTTTCTACAGCATGCCCCGAGAAAATTGGCTTGGAACATTGCAAAACAGGTGACTAAGTTGATCATGCTCAGAGTTTAAACATATTCTGAACCTTTTTAGACTGAATGGCTATTCTCTTTTATTTTTGTATGAAGAGATTGCATGAATCATTAAAAGATAGCAACTGCATAAACAGCCAAACTGATTGAATGTCAGCTCATTATTCCATTATCATATTTAATTGGCTTTTAACTGCTTTTTCACTACTTTGCTACTTTGCTAGAGCACTACTTTGCTAGTGCATTTCATTATCATGAAAATGTTTTGTGATGTATATTGATGTGATGCTTGTCCCATATTGCCCAATCGTAGTGTTATCATATTCTGCTGTGCTTATTGGACGTTATAATGCAGTAATTGTTCATTATCAGTTAATATGGTGTTTTCACAGACTGGTATCCCAGATATATTGAAGTCCACCAGGACAGTCAGGACATTGTTGTGACTTTTAACCTGGCGCCTGAAAACTTGGGCATCAGTCGCTATTTTTCAGCATGCTTTGGTGGTGGCTCACGCAACTACAAAATCATTCAACCAGTATGTATTTTCTTGGACAGTATTGACTGTCTTTCCTGATAGTCAGAGAGCAAGTGAGTTCTCATCAATTAGTTTTGTTTTTTTAATTTACCATAAAAGTGACAGTAATTAAGGATGTTTTTTTTCCTTCTGGCTTGAGATCAAGCTATTTCCGTAAACACAGTAAATGGTGAGCCCATGCAATCTAACGGGCTATAACAGGACTTAAAGAGTTCCTCCCTAATACACTCTAATGAAAGTATTTGTTGTGGTTCTTCACAGGATGTTACTGTAAACAATACACATCACACTTATCGCTTGCTCAATCTCCACACAGGAACCAACTACACCTGTGAGGTGGGTCTCACATTAATAAAAGGACAAAAGGAGTCAGTCAATCAGCATTTCACACTTCTCAACTCTTCATCAGCAGTTTTTCATTTAGTCTTGTGGCTTAGTATATGCCATATAAAAAAACAGCACAATACTACATATGTCTCAGAACAGTTGCACTTACCTGGTTACCATTTCCAAATGAGACAAAATTGCTTTCATATAAATTACAGTCTCAATCTTATTCAAATTCAAGAGAAATAGCTTAACTTTCTAATGTTAGGCAAAGCCCTAATCTGGAATGCTATAACAATTCTTTATTAACTCAGGAAAAAAAATACTTTGTGTAGCTCTGCCAACAGAAAAATACTTCAAGAAAAGTATGTATGTTATGTTTGATATTAAGATACTGTTTTCATTCCGATGTCTTTAGATTGCTGCTGATATTGTGGATGCAGTAAGGAAAACATTCTTTGTAAGAGTACAGCGTATTTCAAAAGGTAATTCAATTCAGTTCAAAATTCAGCTTAATTCATCAGTTCTTTGCTTGTTTTTAATGTTAGGAATTAGTTATGTTAATTAATCATGTTTGCAACTAACTTCTGTTGCGGTTCAGTCATACATGAATGTATGCATGTATCTCCAGACGTATAAACTAGAGACAAGCTTTTGAGAGTTGTTTCCTGACTCTTGCTCACCAGAACCTTCAGCCTCACACAAGGAGGCTTCCTCTTTGGCGATAATCATTTCTGTGGGTGTCCTGCTTGCATCCTCCTCAACAGTGATTTTTGTAGTCCTCTGCCAGAAAAGACTGAGAAAAAAGACAGCAAAGACAGAGATAAGACCAGGTCACAGCACACACACACACACACACACACACACACACACACACACACATTTACATATAGACTCAATGTATATACTGCATATACTATACATTTACAGTATACAATTATCATTTATTATTATTTCACTTCAGATGTCATTGAAGAATATTATGACAAACACCCAGATGAGCCACAATGTCTGGCACTATCCAGTCGAACCCACCCCCCACAACTCCTGATTTGCTACTCAAGTAACGATGGTCCTGCCCATGTAAGAGTCGTCTTACAATTGGCAACATTCCTTCAAAAGCACATGGCCATTGAGGTTAGTGGGACTGCAGACAGAAGCTTGCACTGTGCAGTGTGGTGGTGCTTTGAGTCTAAGGTATGCAAGGTGTAAAAATATTGGACTGATTTATGTTCTCACACCTCACACGGCCAAGATCACAGATATCATGCAGGCTGTGTTGACCTATTGGACAAAATGTTTGTGCATTGATATGAGTTGCACATTTTAGTCTGTGGAACACATAAATCACCAGGGTGTTTATAGAACAGTGTAGAAAAAAAAAATTAAACACCTTTGTGTAATATTACTGAGCTTCTACATTACTTCACCAAAAAATGTGATGAATGACCCTGTCTCTGACTAGGTACATCTGGACCTGTGGGATGCCCTGAGCATCATGGAGGAGGGAGATATGGGATGGTATTGCAGGAGGATGAAGGAGAGCGACTTTGTGATGGTCATCTGCTCTAGAGGCCTCAACCTGAAACAGCAGCACCACAGTAAGGAGGAAGAAGATGACTCAGTGGGAAACACCTCTCTTGCCATTACAGCCATACTTGGAGAAGAGATATGTCGAGCCAAAGCTCTATGCCAGGATCTCTCCAAATACATGACTGCCATTTTTGAGTACTCAGAGGAATCAGACATCCCAGCCATGTTAAACCTTGCTTCAAATTATATGCTTCCCAAAGACTTGCCACTGCTGTTCTCTCATCTCCATGGAGTGCCTCTTGGGAAGCCTGGAGCTTATGTGCAAGTGAAAAACATCTCAGAGAATGAATACTCCAAACTCCCAGCTGGTGCTGCACTACTTCTTGCTATTCAAAAGGCCAAAATTATGATCAATATTTAGAATCCCTCTAATAGGAATGGGAATTGCCACAAAGGTGATGGTACGATACAATGATATTTAGGCCATGATACAATATCATTACAATTCTTTACATTTTACAGTACAGCAAGTATCGTGGTTGGATTCTGCACTACATTGTGATTTATTTCTCCCATATATTATTAACTGCATTATAAATCATAAGAAAAGTAGCACAAGACTCAATTCAGCTCACTTAAATTTTTCCTTTCCAGTCTCTGGCATGGCACAAGGTCCTGTGCCAGCTTGTTGAGGCAAAGTGATCAGAGAAAAAATATGTTATTCTATATCAAAACTTACAGATATTGCAACATTATAAGCTATAAGAAAACCAGAATAAGCATTTCATCTTACAATGTTTGTATTAAAATCTATGAAGTGTATCTTACATTTACCTCAAATAGAAATGCAAGAGGAAAATTGCCAAGAGGCTGTTCTTGAGAAACAAGTTTCTTGCAAGTCAATATTTTTATTTAAATTCATAAAATATTAACTTTTGACCCTGCTATGAAATGCCAGTATAGGAATTTGTAAGATGTATGTACCTTATATACTTATATACTTATATATATAGTAAATGACTCGATGCAAAATGGTTTCTGGTGTGTATTTTTGGATGGCAGAGTTTGAATGCATTTTATTGTTATGTGAAGATACATAGTTTGAGTTTCACTGCAGGACACCAAATGAACTGGTTTCTTCTTTTCTGATAAACAGTCATTATGCAAACTTACGTTGCTCGCAATAAAAAGTAGAAAAGGAACAGACACTTTGTTTGAAAGTCTAGAAACTAAGGCTGAGCGCCGTCCTCACACCTTACAGTTTTATCACAGAGACAATTCACAAATATTTTTTACCATTCCTTTCTGTATTACTTGATTGAAATATCTTTTAACAATTTGTCCATTCACTTGCTTTATAAAATTAGAGTTTGATGTGCAGCCCAGATTTGAAAAGTAAGGTGCAAAACAGGCAATTTTAAATTACATACGTTGTTGCCTTTGTTTTGCCAGTCAGACAGCAAAAGTGAAAATGACACCCAGAAAATCTGTGGAACCACTGCTCTTGGGCTCCCTGGGGTCCCATCTTTATAAACCTGTTCTCAGTTTATTTGAAACCCATTTTTATCTCCGGGCACTTTTACTTCCCATCACACTTCCTGGCCCCACGCCACAATGGTTTTAAGACCAATCTTCCAACATCTTCCAACCCGTGGGTGGGGCTACATTTGCATTCTTGATGTCCTCTGTATGGTGTTGCGATTACCTTAAAAGAAAACACAAGGATACAAGAAACTTTACGTGTGTGAGATCATACAGGGCCCTCAGTAACACAGAAGTACAGGAGAGCGTTAAATCTTCCGTTAATTTCATGAATAAACTGCATTTACAGGTAGCCACCTATACAGCCTGCAGTTTAGCCCTCTTCGTACACGATGAAGTTAATTGCACAAAGTGTTGCGGCATATATCAGCCTTGGCTGTTTTTTGAATGAAGCACAATTTAGGACAACCGGTCATTTATGTATGTCAGTTGTAAAGGTACAGTAACAGAAAACTGTCTGTTTACGAGATAAAGAGTGGTGGGAAATGGTGATGAAAAAATTATGGCTGGTTTGAGACGCAACCACCTGTTCTGACGTTTCATGCAACCCACTGACATGTGCTACCTACCTATCTGCATGTGCGTTCCACAATTTTGGGATTCAGTGTCACACCCATGAATCTGTGCTACCTTGGGCTGAGGACACTGATTTATCTGTTCAACCTTGCGCTGGGGACATTGGTTAATCTTTGCTACCTTGCACTGGGGACACTGGTTTATCTGTGCTACATTGGGCTGGGGACACTGCTTAACCCAGGGGTGTCCAAACGTTTTGCAAAGAGGGCCAAATTTGATAAAGTGAAGATGCCTGGAGGCCAATAGTTCCTTCTGACATTTGTTTAACCACAGAAGTTACATGAAAATACACACTGTATTTAAAACAAGTAAGCTTTGCCCTTGTCTTTTACAAGATCTTTCAGAAAGCAATAGTTTGTCATATTTACAAATACATAACATCAACATAACCAAATCTTATTCAAGAGTTTCATAAAATAAGTGCCATAAGTCTATGGTCATTAGTGTGCTTTAGGCTTTTCATTGTTAATAGATTCAGACTGATCAAGGAACAGATAACTTGCTTACACTAACGAGAAGGGTGATACAGTAAACCCCCATTTATACGTGGATCAGCAGTCGCGATTTCAGTCTCATACGGATTTTTTCTGAGAACCAAACTAATAATTTTTTGCAGACTCCCCGCACATGCGCGGAAAAGGCGGATATCCTGCGCATTTTTTGCTTTGGTGACCCAGGGTTGCTAAGCACTGCACCCTAACATAAAACCTGCAGGAGGACGAGGGGGCGTGGCGGACGAGGCCAAGACGTCACAGCTTTTTACATGGCAATATATAAATGTTTGTATATTTGTGCTAAATTAGACAAAAATATAATTTAATAACTTTGTAACATAAATATTAACGTAAATTCAGCTACATTTCCATATTAAAATAATTATAAATGTTTTGTTACTATCCAGTGAACGCAAAGAAAGCGTGTCTTGTGACGGTGAAATACCACCGTACTCAAAGGCGAGAGGTTTGAAAGCAGCCAATCTGAGCACGCTATTTATTTCTCCTTGCTGATGATTGGCTGTCGCCCTTTGACGCATCCCTCACTGTACTCAGAGGCGGGAGGTTTGAAATTAGCCAATTCGAGCACGTTATTTATTTTTCCTTGGTGTTGATTGGTTGCTGCACAAAATTTCCCCCTTGGGGCGTCTCAAGTGTTCTCGTGTTTTTCGTTTAGTTCTTCTTAAAGCCCTGTAGTATTAGTATTACTGTAAATTAAATTCATTTATTACTGTATTTAACTGTTATGCAAATGAAAACACCAGCGCATACCAAAGAAGACGCACTTGCATGAATTACAGTACAGTCTACACAGAGGTAACATCATATATACATTCTAGCACTGCTGGAGTTCAGTGTAAACTGTACATAATGGATACGGGTTTATCTTTACATTTTCTTTAAGGCTAATGAGTTTAAAATGAAATTAAAGTGTTTTGTGAACATTTTGGGGGCATTAGGGTTTACACTTTGAAAATAGGCATTTTAGGCATTTTTTACCACAACGCAACAACGTGGTTTTTCACTACACAAGGGTGCTCTTGGAACGTAACCCCCGCGAAAAGCTGTACTGTACTGAGATCTTGATTTCGGGGATGAAGAGCCAGATAGCATTGGAATGGTGGTGAAAGGAGGAATTACATTTTTTATGATTTATTTATTCTGACAGATCTAGCGAGCCATAAATAACACATTATAAGACCGAAGCTGCGGGAAGTATGAAATCTCACAGC
>JBBIGA010000132.1:483737-499625 GCA_037576975.1 Alestes dentex | reverse complement strand
GCTAGCAAGTACAGTTCAGAGATAAGACTCCAAGAAAACAAGTAGAATAAATGAGAGTTAATCCATAAAACCTATATAATGAGCAGTTTATTAACCTAGTTATTCTTATCTTATCTAGGACTCAAATAAACCAGGAGCCCACTTGACAGTGAAAAAGATTTTTGTTGGAGGGATTAAGGAAGACACAGAAGAGTATCACATACGTGAATACTTTGAGCGCTATGGAAAGATTGAGAGCATCGACATTATGGAGGAGCGGCCAACAGGAAAAAAGAGAGGGTTCTGTTTTGTAACTTTTGATGATCATGACACTGTGGATAAAATTGTTGGTAAGATAATATTCAGATATCTCTGCATTATTGTTGGGTTTCTGCTTGTATATGTACCCTGCAAAATTACCACTTGTTGCTCGCCAGCCCAGAAGTACCACACCATAAACTCCCACAACTGTGAAGTCAGGAAAGCACTGCCCAAACAAGAAATGCAAGCAGTTTCAAACCAGAGGTGTAAGTACACATTTAATAACATTGTCATTAAAGCTCAGATGCTTTATGTGTATTTGGGTGAAAGGTGCTAATTGTTGTTCTTATCCCTTGAATGTGATACTGTTGTCTCTAATTTTCCAAGTAGTTAATTTCGGTAAAGATGTGTTTGTCCACTTCTTTGTCTGGGAGGATCAGCATTGGCCTTTGAGCCTCAATTTGTGCAGCTTTGGTTTACTGTAAATTAACTGTAGGAAAGGGCACATAAAATAGTTTAGTTTTAATCGCCCTTTTTTCCCCTGTTAGATCGTGGTAGTGGTAGTGGAGGTGGTACTTTCATGGGCAGAGGGGGCAATTTTGGTGGGGGAAACTTTGGGAGAGGTAGGAAAGCACATTTACCCTAATTTCAACAGCAGTCTGTATACATGGCTTGATCTGTCAGAAAGTACAGAAATGTGTACCTTGTTTTGCCCAGGAGGCTATGGAGGAAGCCGAGGAGGCTATGGAGGAGATGGCTATAATGGGTTTGGTGGAGATGGTAAGGTGACCTGAATTTCCACAAGGGTGTGATGTATTATATAAATTGCGTTTTACACTCAGTGTAATTAAAAATTTTGTGTATCTGAGGATAGGGCCTGCACACATTTAAAAAACTGTGATAAGCAGCTAGATTTTTCCATGTTTACATATGTGTTCAGGTGGTAATTATGGTGGTGGTCCCGGTTATGGCAGTGGTCGTGGAGGATTTGGTGGAGGTTATAGTCACCAGGGAGGAGGAGGAGGAGGAGGCGGAGGAGGAGGAGGAGGAGGCTTTGGAGGATATGACAACTACAACGATGGACGTAGTTTTGGTGGTAATTGCCTTAAGGTGGTGGAGACCATTTAAGGCTTTCCATTGGGGCCACAATGGGGTTCATCACTAAAATCGCCTGTGCATGGTGATAAGATATTTTCTACAGACTTACTTTGTACCATGTGATATTAACGCTCAGTTTGAAGCATGTTAATGTTTTCTATGCACTTGTTCATGGCTCAATTAAATACACAATGGACTGTTGGCTGCTGAGTAAAGGCACCTACCTTCTAGCCTTTTTGTTTGTCACTGTGACTTTAAGGGAACTTTGGTGGTGGAGGTGGAAACTACAACGACTTTGGAAATTATGGAGGGCAGCAGTCTAACTATGGCCCCATGAAAGGGAATAACTTTGGAGGGAGGAGCTCAGGTGGACCCTATGGAGGTAAAATACTCCTCTTAGACTTTGCTATACTGAAGCATATAGTATGAGAAGTGTTGTCAATGTGAGGACAGGGGCGTGATGTTTCGTTTTCACATTTTCAGGTGGTTATGGTTCAGGTGGCGGCGGTGGTGGCTACGGCTCAAGACGGTATTAATGTGCGTATGTTTATGGTAAGTTCAGTTTCGCACACCAATAAATCTGCCTTAGACACATGCTGACATAGAATAACATTTTGTTTTATCCTGTATCTATTCAACAGGCTTCAGGTGGACAGTTAGCAGGAGATGAGAGGAAAGGAGAGGAGAGGTCAGGAAAGCTGCAGCTTACTGTGAGAAAGCCAAGACCTGCTAGTCAGAGCACTTAAAATGGCAACTCAAAGAAGGACTGTGCACACTAGCTACAATGAGCAGGAGTATAGCCAGGTATTCACGACATAGTATGTGTTAGTGTATGTACATTCCTTTGATCTTGGATAGATTTTACCTATTTTTCTTTTTTCCTTTTTTGTGTAATTCAGAAAGGTTTTTTTTCACAGTGATATATATCAAGTGTCACAGTCATAGTCAGCTTTTAAGTGGTATGGTCTTAAATTAGTTTTTCTCTGGATTATTAGATTTGTATCTTTTAGATTATACAGACATTTGATTAAGGTCACAAAAGAAGTTGCAAGTTGTGGTACAGTTTTTTGGTTTTGGTCTTTTTTAAGGCAGTGATGCTTAACAGTGTCAAGTGTAACTTTTTGTTAGTGTGTATGTGTCTTTTTTGTTAGTGTGTATGAAAAAAAAACATAATAAGCAGTGTAGACTTGTCAGATTTGAGGGCATGTAACAGATCCATTTGTATAAATAGAAGTCTAGATTGTTAAAACTTTTTGAAAAGTGAAAAAAGAAACCAGATTAAATAAAGTTGTGTAGAAAATTGAAGTTTAGTGCGTCATTGAGTCAGCGAGTGCAGTTGTTTTGAGTGTTTGTTGTATGTGTTCTCGTGAAAGCTTAGTCAATGAACTCAGAATGTTCAACATTTTTAAATGTACGTGTGTGTGAGTAAAGGGCTTAAATGTTTAGCTAGAGAACAACAAACGATTCGCAGTTGCCCAGTGTGAATGTAAGGCAGATCCTCAAACGGACCAGGCAGGTAGTTGTGCCAGAAAAAAGGTATTTAAAAAAAAAAAAACCCAAAAGAGGACAAGGGAGCATCGAGGCAAGTGTGTGGAGGAAGGCCAACAGGTGTTCCTCAGAAAGCTTGTGTCTGTTTTTTCTGAAAGTACATGCTTAAAAATTAAGGTGCCAAAAAGGATTATGCCACAGAAGAACCATTTGGGGCTTTCTGAAGAACTCTTTGATGAATGGTTCTTTTATTAATGGGCCACTTTTGCATAGAGGATCTGTAAATGTGAAGGACCTCCATATAATCCATTCTGACATTCTAAAAAGAACCATTGAAATGGCAGAACTTCTCTCTTACCTAGAGCTTCTTTGAACCTTTAAAAATATTTTTCACGTGCACAAGTCTCTATCAAACAGAGGTTCTTTAGGGAGCTGAAAGGGTTCTTCTGTGGCGTTACTCAAAAAAATCCTTTTGTGGTTCCTTTTATTTTTTAAGAGAGTAGGCTAATCTTCCAAGAGCAGCTGGAAAGTAGGAAAGACATGGACCCCAGAAATGTGACATCCAATTCTAGCCAGCAGAGGAAGGAGAGTAATTCTGAGGGTTTTAAAACAGGTGAATGAGAGACAGAAGAAGAAGACGATGACGGTCTTAGGAACAGGTAAGAGTAACCATTCTGCTTAATTTACAGATCGAAAACGAAGCGGCTGGTCAGAAAATCTTGTATGACACGTTTTCAGCGAAAGGTCTGGATGGGTAAGATTAATTCCTCAAATTGTGTGGTCCATTATGAAATATCCTCCCATAGCCACAGACAGCCTAATCCAGGAAGTTCATTATAGAGAACTGCATTTTTAATTTCTGTATGTTAAATAACTATATATCATGTAGAGAAATAAACCTATTTATTTGCATCTGTATGAAAGTAGGGTAGGTACAGTGCTTGTACTCTGCATCTTGGGAGGTGACTAAGTTCTGATCACAAAGTAATCACAATATTCATCTGTCTTTGTAGTGTATGTCGTCCAACGGAATTTACCAGTGAACCACAATCTCCAAAAGCACAGGCACTTGGGTTGAAAAGTGAAAGATTGTATCGCTGCCCATTTAGACAAGTTAAACTGTTCATATCTACTTCCCCCCCAATAACACGTTAAATTAGATTGTCAGATTTTTGTTTGATCAGCATTGCAACAGCAGACTAGTTTACAGTTCATGCTATTTAGACATGGGAGGATATATATATATATATATATATATATATGTGTATATATATATATGTGTATATATATATATATGTGTATATATATATGTGTGTATATATATGTTCAGCAAGATTAAGAAAATTTGACGCATCCCTCGCTGTACTCAGAGACGGGAGGTTTGAAAGTAGCCAACCTGAAAATGTTATTTATTTCTCCTTGCTGCTGATTGGCTGCTGCCCTATGATGCATATGTGGCAGCTTCTTCTTTCTCTTTCGGCTTTACCCTTCAGGGGTCGCCACAGCGAATCATCTGTCTCCATGCATATGTGGCAGCTGCAGACCAGAATTTCCGCTGTGGAGCGTCTCGAGTGTTCTCGTGTTTTTCATTTTGTTCTTCTTAAAGCCCTGTATTTTTATTACTGTAAATTAAATGTATTTATTACTGTATTTACCCACTTAAACCAAAGAAAACGACAGCGCACACCAAAGAAAATGCGCGTGCATGAATTACAATACAGTCAATTTAGGGGTAATATCGGTATTTACATTCTAGCACTGCAGGAGTTCAGTGTAAACTGTGCAGTACAGATACGGGTTAACCTTTACTTTTTCTTTAAGGGTAATGTATTAAGCTGAGTTAAAAAATAACTTTTTGGAACATATTTGGGGCATATTTGGAGTTTACACTATAAAAATAGGCATTTTTAATCTTTTTTTGTACCGCATCACAACGAGGTTTTTCACTATATGCAGGTGCTCTTGGAACGTAACCCCCGCGAAAAGCCGGTTTGAAGTTAAAGTTCAAGCAAATTTCACTGTTTTTATATCATCAGTTTCTATGGAAATATTTGTGTTCAACAAACATAGAATGGAAAATTTAAGTTAAGAAATAAATGATTCTTGGAGTGTGTATCAAACCATGTTGTGCAGAGACGGCAGATGGAGAGCTGCCGAATATGGATTTTCTGATGTTAACCCTTGGCCTGGCCCCTCTGGGGAACACCTTGGCTCTGCCATGTTGAAACTCTCTCTCCTGCTTCTGCCTGTAATCAATTGGAGACCTACTGGAGATTAAATTGCTGTAGAAAATCATTGAAACCAATTCATTTTCTCCAGTGGGTTCATTTTCTTGGGGCTGTAATGTTATCTAAGGCCTGCTAAAATAAATGATCACTTGTAGCTCTCTCACCACATTCTATTTACTTACACCATACTTACCGATCTTTTATCTCTTTCACAAGTTACATAAGCCCAAAATTGCGAGGCTCTAGGTGCTTTGTGGTAGCGGAGCTGTTTGAAGGAATTGTAACTGAGAAACAGATTTTGTATGTCCAAACCAGCTCTGCTCTTAACAGGGCATGTCCTAATGCCAAGGACGTGATCTATGTGTTCTTGCTAATTTGGGGTTTTAACTCTTTCATGAGTGAAGAATCAGGTCGTGGCATAAATGAAGAATGAAACATGGCAGTACATACTCAGATTTCTATTGACAGTATTTTGTTGGCGTGTAAAATTGCAGTTTATTGTAATATATCCCTGTAAGGGTAATGATTCAGCTGCATTGACTTTAGAATTGACTAGAATATAAATATGCACTTACAGTATTTGTTGCCCAAAATATTCTTCATCTGGGCTAATTTCAAGTGTAAAAATTCTGAGCTCAACTTGGAGTATTTTTGATGCTTTTGTTGATGTGTAATATTTACAGTGGTCAGTCTAGCAGCTGTTTACAATAGCACCATCATTCAGTGTTGAAACTAAGAAGTGTAAAGAACCTGGCTGTCCAAATTATGTAAAAGAGAACTTGATACATCAGCCCTGGCCAGCTTCTTCCATTTCGTAGTTAAGTTGCTTACATGCCAACTGTAGCCAAAGTATTTTGGCAGTGGTCAAATTCACTCAGATCTTCATGCTCAATTTTTTCAGTCAAACTAAAATAAACTAAAGTAAGTCAAATAAACTTGAAATGATGCAGTGAATAGCTTATGAAATAGGATGATGTAGTCAAGGATCATCAAGGGACCAGTTGACAATGTTTTACAGGCTGTTTTGAAAAAGTGATTAAAATTTAATGTTAGATCATTTTAAAATATATATATTAAGAATGTTCACATGCGATGATTTATTCAATTTTACTGTTAAATTCTAAGCATTTTCTGTACAGCTGAAGTGTCCTTATGGTTCGCATGAATATGAAATAAAGAAAATATAATGCTATATAATATATTACCTTATTTTATATTATTATTATGTAGTTATTTGATTGATGGTCTTAGTTCTGTAACAAACATGTGATACATATTCTGGGGACTACCCTCATTGATGAAACAAATCAGTCTAATTTATCAGTCTTATTAGTATAATCAAATCAGTATGATCAAATTCTTTCATTTCTAACTAAATAACTAAGTAGTAAGGATTTCAGTCCTGAAGGTTGTTAAGCAAATGTGAATCAGCTTTGAATGTCCCCAAGGCAAGATTGTTTTCTAAAGTCCCATAACTGAATTGAATTGTGAAGTCAAATATTTACACCCATTAATTTGTCTTTATTTGTATGGAATGTGTACCTGGAAAGTTATTTTTGACTTTTATTTAATTGTCTTCAACTGACAGGCAACAACAACAAAATCTTTAGTTAAACTATACAAGATTGTTAGTTTTTGTAGACATGAACTTCTTGCAGTGGATAAGGTACTATATCTTCCAGCCAACCAATCCACTTGTTGGTAATTGCATTTATGGTGCACCACATTCAGCGCCTTAGCTGGAAGTGTTGCTCTTATACCTGTTCACTGCTGATGTTTTAATCCCCCATTTTAATCCCTGAGGCCTTTTGCAGCCTAGCCTCAAGACCCCCTGGGTTGTGGAGCATGACAAGGCCAGCTGCTAATCTCTCCCCACCCGTTTTCATCTAAAGCAGCTCAGGCACCCGCTTCTGCCTGCGTCTCTGCTACACAAAGCTTTGATACAGCAATATTCCCACCACTGCCATCCCCTCCTGCAGCACAAGGCAGAGGAAGAGTTCCAGTATATCTAATAGCTCTGGATTCAAAGTGGCAGCAGGAAGAGACTGCAGGTTTGACTAGAAGGGGAATGCTGTGCTTGAATAGAGCTGCAGGAGGACTCGTCTGGAACTTGGCTATGAGTCATAGACAAAGAGCAGGGATTCATAGGTGCAGAGTGCAAAGTTAGACATTCAAATAATACTCTTAGATTGTGGCAAAGATTACTCACAGACTACTTGACAACTATTTGCCTCCACGTTGACTATGATGGCAAAGTTTTTCTGAAGACATTATGACAGATTCTGCTGTTGTGGTTGTAACATTGCTTAAGAAAGCTGAGTAAATATAAATAAACCATGAAAAAGATGTTTGGTGGGGTATCCTGGGATTATGTTTATTATTACATAAATCAGTGCTGGACATTTTCCTGTCTTTGAATATGTAAACCAGGGTTTGGTACATGAGTGTCCTACTCATAACTAAACTGATAAGGTGTGTTTGAGCAGTTAGATCACTAATTTTAGCAAGAATCCAACACCTTTGGAAGGGAATTTTCCACTACTGGTGTTATCGTACTGATGCATCCTGGTGAATGTAACAAATTATTATGGCTAGCCTAAATAGTTTGAGTAATGTAGTTGTTTGTTATGGTATTTAATTCTCTGTTCAGTATTTGGATAGTCAATATTTTGTGTTTTTTTTTTTGAAGCCATAAAATTTGTAGTTTAAACAAGAACACATTTCATCAGCAAAGGCTCTATGAGAGTGATTGTTACTATATGGTAAAATGTAAAAAAAAAAAAAAATACAACATTTGTGGCTTCTATAGGAACATACAGAGAGTGAGCAGGGACCATTTATGTAATCTAAAATGCTTTACAGATTGGTCCTCATACTTTTGGTGATTTTGATGATCATGTTTTTCACCTTCATAAAAGTGGGAAATTTATTAGGTTTGGAAGCACTAATTTGGGGCTTCAAGGGAAACTATCTTGGTGACTTATCACTAGGATGAAATGATACAAACTACAGTCAGATGGTATGAAGGTACAATTTGAAGGTGTACAGTTACCAACTGCTATGAGTTTACTTTTTTGATCCACTGTAGACATTTTGTTGATGCTCACCATCCTTTTAAAAAACATTCTAAATATCTGTTCAATGTAACAGAACTTTAAGTTGACTGAGATTCTTGTTGACCTAAACCTAATCTAAAGTGTTTACTTCACCCCAACGTCTAAACCTAATCTGAATCCTAACCTGAACTCTAGCACGGTTGATAAGGTTCACTAGATAGTTTAATGTATCTGTAGATCATCTATAAGGAACTTTCAAAATAATGGACTAGTAGTGTGACCTACTACTTTATTTAGCTTGTCTCTCCTTTTATATTATGTTTCACTGGTATGCATATCTTGCACTGTGGTGTTACACCAACCAAAAAATATTCCCTTAACCTAAAAACAAGCACTCAATAACAGGATGACTAACACAAATTGTGTTTGGAAATAGATATAGAGCTACGGTCTCTAATTACCAACAGCTGTGTTAGTAGCTGTGTCTAATTAATTAGCCAGCAAGTGTAGCACAATGCGTCTTTGCCTGATACCAGTGCTGCACTCACTACCATACACTACCTTGTTGGTATTACTGCTCTGCTGAGAATTGTCTACCAACCAAGTAATATATGGTCAGAGGTGGTCCTATGGTAGCTGACAAATTGTGCAGCATCAGATGTGCTTTGGTGAGTAATTGTAAACCTATGATGTGCTACTGTATAGTAGATGTACCATAGAGTGTGTAGGTATCTTCTGCCATCTATGTTTTGTATATGCAGTGTTGCATTCAGAAAATATGGGTTTCTGTTCATTTTCAAAAAGTATTGCCGTGAAATTTTACTATTGTAAACAGTGAGGGAAAAAAAAGTAAGCATTTGCTCACCATAGTCGAGGTTTGTCTAAAGCAAGCTTCTTCCCTCAGCTGAATCCAATTAGGTTGCCCTGGCTAGGCTTTTCTGTAGTTTTCCCACGGGTGCTTTTTATGATTTCTCAAAAGGAAAGTCATTAGGACCTCTCTGGGCTCTATGGGTGGGTGAAAAAGTAGGACAACTTGCCCACAGGTCACAAGCCTGGCCTCACAAGACTTGCAGTTAAGAAGGGGTTGGTGTGTGGTGTTGTCATTAGGTTAGTTTTGCGTCATTAGCTCTTCCTGAGAGCGTTCTGTGAGTGAAAAAAAATTGAAACTCGCACTGATGTTTACGTGAATCATGGGATATAGAGAGGATATAGCAATCATTTTTGTCTCTCTCGGATACAAGATATTCTGGGTCTTAGTTTAACTACCTTTTAAATAGTATGATGGACAGTAGTGAAGAAATGTTGCTGAACCGTCTCTTATCAGACTGGTATACCCATTTATCACGATAAGTTACACTGGAATAGTATGGGTATTTTCAGGCTTTCCAGAGCACTGATCTACTAAATGTTTCATTAGAAAACAGATGGTTTTAGCCTGTTACCAGGAGAGTTTGAATCCCAAAGATATTGGGAGTTCAAGAGAGCATAATTGGCCATTCTTAATTGGGTGCAGTGGAGCATAGTTTTAAAATTATATTTTAAATGTGGTATTTTAAATGGTGGATTTCTTTGACTTGCTCAAACCTTTCAAACTTCAGAAAAACAAAATAAACCAACACACGTATTGTGAAAAGTTTTGTCTAACCGTACAGTTCCATATAATTAGAAGTATTTAAAAAGAATCTAAATGAAAGAGTAAAAGAAACTCTTTGCATCAGCAGTATGCTTTGTCTTCAGCAGGTGCCATGTGAGGAAGTAAACTTTGGGCTTTGAAACCCCTCACTGTGTCACAGGCTAACAAGGCTGGTGGGATGTGGAGGGGTGGGAATGGTGGGCTCTTCCTGAAAGGAAGGGGGGTGTTTCTCATGTTTTGGAGAGACGAACATGAGAGTGAGGTGCAGGCGATAACACTCTGGACTAACAAGCCCTGACCCAAGAATTATTGGCTTTGTGAATGCTCACTCTCACTTTCTCTCTTACTCTCTCTTGTTTTAGCTTGCTCGCTCACTTTCCTGTTCGCTCTCCTTGCCCTCCCAGTCTTGCACTCTTGGTCTCCTTGCCTTGCATGCTTTCTCTTTCATGCTTTCTTGCTTTCTCATCACTTTCTGGCTCACTTCCTCATTTCTCGTTCCAGCCTGCTGTTTGGCCCTCTCAGCTTTAAGTGGGGCTTATTGCATTGGAAATGCCAGCGCCTGCAGGTGAGATCGAGGGAGGAAGAGGGCCAGGGAAGTGGTGAGGAAAGGGAGCCTGTGCTCAGTCTATCGAAGAGCTGTCAGAGTGCAAGCAAGCCCTTCGAAGGAGAGTCTGTGAGATAAGACAAGGTTCTCATCTGGCAGCTGAGCTTGAGCAAGGTCAAGGCAACACAAACTGTAATGTAGTTAATTTTAGACCCTTGTTTTAAGAAAATGCGACAAGTTGAACTTTGAGCTTTTAAACCCTCATGGCTTGCATTTCCTTCTAATTTGATTTAATATTTTTTTTCCTTCTTTCAGGTTATTTATTTAAGAATTGTCTCACTTTGATCGACCATTATGGTGAACTACAGTTATAGGCAGAGTTGATCCAATTTTCATAATAATTCTGTGTCAATCCTTGCTTTTCTCTGTTTTGACGGAAATTCATTTAGCAATAATTACTTCTCCATACCAGTATCTGAGATTCAACAGCCACTGTTGGTTCACTAGTGCTGAATATGAGCTTGTTGCTAGAAGTTTTGAGGCACATGCTTCCGTTTACACTGAGTGTTTCTAAGTTAATTTAATCTTTTGTAGTTGCTTTATATTAGTGCATTTCATTTCCATATTTTCATTTCTCTTTCCACTTCTTAATCTCTGCCAGGTCTCTGAAGTTGAGCTTTGTTCTGTGGCTCTGTGCTATGTTAAGGAGATTATGTGTAATGGGAAAAATTCTGTAATTAACATTTTAATACTTAAGCACCCTGTTATTTATTTACAGATGTAAAACGTGGGAATGCGTATTGCTTTAACAAGCAAGGCCAGCCTCTTAAAAACATCTATATCCAGCTTAGTTAATATTTTTATTAAAGACCTTCAGTTTGGTTTATTTCGCTTCAGCTTGGGCTTGGCCAAGCCAATTTTCTGCTTCAGGCTGCGTTAATAAAGCCTGTGTGCTATCAGGAGCTTTTCCCTTTTCTGATGAAGGCAGTTTATTTTAAATTAAGAGTTTCTTATCTAACCGAGCAACGAATGTGGCTACAGTACCCTCTTACCCTCCAGAGGGTAATTAAAATGAAACCTGGCTTCGGCTGCAGAAAAAAAACATTGGAATCTGATATGTGTGGCCCCTCTAACATGCACAGATGTGGTATTGATGGAAGTTTATTTCCGCTCCCTTGCCCTCTTTTTCCTCTTGTTGGCGTCTCCTCTTTCCACTGCTGATAAGAGTAGGAACTGTTGAGAGAGAGTCTTTGGCAGCATATCTGGGCTTGCGTCGGTGCGGTGTGAGTCATTGATGTGTTTTAATTGAATTGGTGGGCATGACTAGCAAGTGGAATCGGAGTCAAACTGAGCCTTTTAATTCATCTTTCAATTAAGCCCAGTGTCAAGTGATCTTCTGAAAGGAACTGTTGCGTTGCAGAAAGGGTGAAGGAGTTCACTTGGCTTAATCAATCAGATGTCATTCAGGGTGACACCTGTGCAGTGAAGCTTCCATAGATCTCCCTCTTAGAGTTTACTGTGATTGCCTCTGTTACAGAATGTTAAAACTGCACAGCAGTTGTGTTCAGAGATGTTTGTTTACCCCAACGTTTTATTTGATATTACTAGCTGCTATAGGTCATTATATTGTGTTAGGAATGATATGAAGAACCTTCAGGAAGTGTCGCTTCTTGCGGGGGTTATGTACCAATAGCACCCGTGCAGTTTCCGCGTTATTGTGGAGATTTCCACGTGCAACTATCAGTTAGGTTTTCAGAAAAAATCCGTGTGAGACTGATTCCACGACTCCTGATCCGCGTAAAACTGGGTAGGTTACTGTATAGCCTGTAGAATGCCTATTTAAAAAAAAAAGAGTGTGGCCTGTAAAATGCATGCATACACTTTAGTTAGTTATAACAGTTATTGTTAGTTATAATTACCCATGTAACTGTAATATTAAGACAGGAAACACTGAAATTATAAACTGAGTTGCTAATTTATCTGGTCCACTTTAACACCATTTTATCAAGAATGTTGAGTGCAAGTGCATTTTGATGTATGTATCATAGTCTATTTGTGCTGCACAGTTTATTAACCACCCTTTACCCAGTCAATCAACTGAAAGCATCAATAATAGGACCACAGCTTACTAGATTTTATATTAGTAGTGGACCATTATCAGCATGATGGTATGTTAATATATGTTACACTGGTACATGCGCAGCAGCGTTGTTGGGTTTCTTGCACAACTTACTGTCACTGTTGTGTTGAGATTATTCTGCTAAGCGAAAATATCCAGGCAACAGGGATCCTGTGTTCAGAAACTGACAACTGATGAAAGGCACATAGGCGCGTTGCAAGGGAACTTGGCCAGGTGTACCTATTAAACAAACAGGTCATTCTAGTACACGCATACATAGTTGTTTCGGGGTAGGTAAATATAAATTGATGATTATTGTCTGAAATATTCAAATAATTTAATATAGGTAATGATTTGATTTGGTTGTTTTACTTAGTTTATTGAATATTTAGTCTGTATGAACGAATTATTTGAGATTATTTTGTATCCCGATACTTAGATTGAAATCTCCAAACATTGATAAAGTTGATTATTGGCCTGAATTAATGTAATTTAACTAATATTGTAGTGGCACCTAGCACTTGGGACAGAAAACAGACACTGGAATAAGGCGTTAGTGCTCAAACAGTGATCAGTTTATTTACATCAGTAAAGTAATGGGCACTGAGGGAGGTGATATTAGTAGTGAGTCTTCGGGTAGAGGTGCTATCACCAGAAGCGGGACGTGGAGATGAAAGAAGGGGGGTCCAGACGTCGTCAGATTTTTTGAGTTTCCGGCCACCCTCGTGTGACTGGGTCATTAATCATGCTTGTGCTAGTCGCTACCACTCACATCATCAGTAATATTAATGAATATCCACTCTGGTGGTAATTCACTTTAACCATTTCCCCCATAGTCATTCATTCTACTAGCGGGGGATGACAACAGGATGTTTTGCTATGTAATGAAGCTTGTGTGTTTTTCAAGGGGTCATGAGTGTTGATTCACCTTGATTTACATGTGATTTCACATGTATGCTGACAGTCTGTTTCCAAAATTGTCCTCATTGTTAACTGAGCTTTTCATACAGATAAAAATGACCTAATTCCAATTCAATACACCATGGTAATCATTGTAAACAGTTAGCAGTACTATTTAATGGATCATTTTGCCTTTACATTCTTTCCTCATTGACCTTAAACCTGTTACATCTACAGGCCACGCAGCATGGAACCTGTATGCACTAATCTGCAGGCTCAGATACTGCACTGCTACAGAGAGAACCACAGCCAGACGCTGCGCTGCTCAGACCTGGCCAAAGAGTACATGAAGTGCATTGATGCTGCCAAGAAGGTAAGGTTCACTGACTTTGTGTGTGAATAGTTGTTAGCACATTCTGCCCTCACTATCAGAAGACACTCGCTCGCTCCCCCCCTCTCTGTATTTCTACACTGTGCATAAGTCATCCACACTTTGCTGGGTGCCTAGCATGTTTAGTTTCCCCAGGAGACAGCTTGGACATGTGTCTGCTGTCCACCTGTGTCCATGAGTCATGGCTGTGGGCTTATTTTTTACGACTCTGAAAACAGGAGGGCTTGGCTAGTAAACACAAAGTCAATGCAGTTTGCTCTGCTAATGGAAGCTCATTCATACGATGGCACACAGCCTCACATTTGTGGCTCACTTGATGAGGTCTGGGATTGCCTGCTACCCTGCTCTTACACCATTCACCCAGATCAGCCTTTCCTATCAAGCAGCAGACTCCAAACACTACCTCAGGTTGATTTTCCTCTTCCTTGGGACAGATTGCTGATTTGACGGGAAATACTGTACAATTAAATAGCGCTTAACCAACATGTATATTTTGTTACTGGTGGTAATTTTAAGGACCTAAGATGTCCAATAAATTATGTACATTGTAAGGTAAAATAAATGTGGATACCCACCTCTTTAGTGAGTTCAGGTGTTCACCCATTGCTAACAGGTCTATAAAAAGCACACAGGCGTGCAATCTCCATTGACAATTTTAGTAGAATCTGTCATCATTGAAGAGCTCGGTGAAATTAAATGTGGCATTGTCATAGCTGACACAAGTCAGTTTGAAATTTGTAGTTTGTAAGTGCTACTGTTGTGAAATGGATGGATTATGGAGCTACAAAAGCTCAGCCAAGATCAAGATTCAAGAGATTTATTGTCAATTCACATTATATGTGCAAGACATACAAGGGAATCGAAATGCCGCTTCTCGCTCTCTGCTGTGCGTCCCCCTAATTAGAACTAGAAAAATTTTAATCTAGATTACAAAATTTTAATTGAATTTACAATAGACATTCTATACAGACTAAATAAGACACAAGACAAACAAATAAGGCAGTAGTGCAAATGATCACGGCAGATAAGACAGTTGTGCCGTGGTAACAGTAGAGTGCAAGTAGTAGCAACATATAAGTCAAAAGCAGCAGTAAGGATGAAATGTAAAACCGTTTGTGACTATAATGCAATACAAAAGAGGTAGTCAGTGAATATATTACTGTCCAGGGGCAGGGGGCAGAGTGGGAAGGTGATGGACAGAGTTCAGCATCCTGACAACATGGTGGATGAAGCTGTTTAAGAGTCTTGTGGAGCGGGTCTGGAGGGTCCGGTACCTTCTCCCTGAAGGCAGGAGGCTGAAATGGGAGTGTAATGGGTGGGAGGAGTCACCAGCAATGCTGATGGCTCTGCGGGTGAGGAGGGTATGGAAAGTGTCCGTGAGGGGGGGCAGGGGGGTGCCGATGATCTTGCTGGCTGTATTCACTACCCACTGCAGAGCCTTATGGCAGGAGGCAGAGCAGCTTCCGAACCACACAGCAATACAGCCAGTGATGACACTCTCAATGGTGCCTCTGTAAAAAGAGAGCATGATGGGGGGTGGAACTTTTGCCCTCTTCAGTCTGCGGAGGAAGTAGAGGCGTGTTTGTGCTTTCTTGGTCAGTGATGTGGTGTTATCGGTCCAGGAGAGATCCTCACAGATGTGCACCCCCAGAAATTTGATGGTTGTCACCCATCAGTTCTGCCTGAATAATGGTCCAAACACATGGGTGGGAGATTTCTTTAACATTTTACACAGTCATTAGATTATATAAATCCTATAAGAGGACTGTTAATATGACACAGTTTATCTCTCAGAATAATGTTGAAACAAGACAATATTTAGTCTATTCTGTGTATATGTGTACGTGTGAAAATGGTTTTAATTGAACAGTCCTCTTGAATGATTTATCTAATGTAATCTACTAGTGGCCTGGAGGCTTGCCCTGTGATCAGAAAGTCGTGGGTTCGAATCCCAAGACAGCTAGAGACACCACTGAGGTACCCTTGAGCAAAGAACCTTCACTTGGTGAATGTATTAAATGCAGAGGAAGAATGTTGTGCTGTTCACACTGTGTGCTGTGGTGTGTTCACGTATAACAGAACCGTCACTTTACATTTTATTTTATTATACATCATGTTTCTTTTCACCACAGAGAACTTTAAGGTAGTTGGTCCAGATGCTCCTCTTGTTGTTGAAGCTGGTGAAGATCTG
>JBBIGA010000132.1:439095-449647 GCA_037576975.1 Alestes dentex | reverse complement strand
ATTAACTACGAGTCAAGTTATTATTTGTTGTTCCTACAACTTGGTTAAGTGACAAGACTTTTGTCAGGCACTGTACAAAGAGCCCATGCAAAACTGCCCACTAGAACTACATGATTACTGAATATACTAAGTGTTGTCATAGGCTCACATTCACATTCAGTCCCATCGTGACTTTTTAAAATAACTGTGTTTCAAAATAACGCTAGTCTTCACATGGCTTCCATGTGAGCATGTTTTATCCTGACAAGTACTAGAATTTTATTTTATTTGCCATTACCTGATCATGTACCAGTAGGTTCCTATTGAACTGGTTGACCAATTTTCATTGTTGCATATATAAATTTTATTCTGATAGTGGCGGAACTCTTCTGACCATCAGTGGTACCAATCTGGCCGCCATCAAAGAACCCAAGATTCGTGTCAAGTATGGGACTGTTGAGTCCTTCCATGTGAGTACTGTTTTACATCTGCACTGTTTTACTTTTACATTAAATTCAAAATAAAGATACCCCAAAAGGTTCTTTGTAGTGAAGCCATGCTCTAAGTGTAATGTTGAGGTGCTTTAAATCTGAGCACCGGCCAAAATAGTGGAGCCAGATCCAGAGCAGATAGAGTCTGCTTAGAGCACTGAATCACTGATTCACCGTGGGTGCGATTTGACTCCGCGGTGAACAAAGCTTGAACTTGATTTGTGGCACAGGGAGTTCAAATATAACACGCAACGGATGGGATTCAATGTTAGGCAGCCAGAACATTGGACTGCCGCATTTACTCTAATCAGAAAATAAGAACAGAATTATCAGGAGGGAAACTGGCTACTCCACTCACAGAAGAAACAAAAACACACCCTAAACAAAAACAACAGTGAGCCTGGCCAAACACCAAGCTCCTTTCAGCGAGAGGAGGGGAACAGAGACAGAAGTGTGGTGAAAATGTGCTCTGTGCATTTTCAAAAATGTGCCTTGAGAAAAATCAATCAACACAAACACAAAGCCAGCAATGAGTTTGAAGGTGACTGCTAACTATAAAGGACCGTCCACAGGTGCAGCCAATGCCGCTGCTTCATCGTCTTCTTTTTCTACCAAACATAGCAGTGGCAGTGCTACATCTCCCCCTGCTGGTCAGAGCAGCCAGCTCAGCCCCAGGCTGACCTCTTACACGACCCCCGTCCCAGAGACGGCACCTGATGTCCCAAGTCCTGCAGCATGGTTTTGCGTGAACACTGAGGGCTGACTGATTATAAGACTATAAGGCTCTAAATAGCCTAAAAATAGGGATTTGTACAATCCCTATCACTGATAATTGAGTGTAGGTGCCGACTACACCACCTAGTAAGTAGGAGTACTGGGAATTCCTGTTCCTACAGAAATAACCCCTAATGATACTATTTGTACAGGTTCGTTTCCTGGGTGAGCAACCAGACCAACAACTGAATTATTTGTGCAACACTGGATTTTATTACAATTCATGAAAGTGACAAGACAAACAAAAGACTCCCACAGTCATGTCCCACTCCAAGTCCCAATAAAAACGTCTAAAACTGATAGTAAAAACAATGTCACCAGTCTGAAGAGATCAGCAGCATGCAAGCTTGGGGGTGCCAATACCCGGCTTCCTGACGGCCGGCAGATCAGTGGTGGAGTCTCCGACATCGGTGGCACAATCTTCCCAAACAGTCTAGCCTTAGGTCTAGTTCATCATCAGCACATGGCCGCCGAATTCAGTCACATCCACTCCGACCCTCGCTCGTGCTATGGCTCTGCAAAAAAATAAAACATACCCCAGGACCCCTATTCACCCGCAATACCCCCACCGACGGATAGGTGTCGAAATCAGCGGCACTCCTGGTTTCCACCAACCGTGTGCACTCCAACGTGCCCTGCATCCAGGTCACACCGCTGCAGTCCCGTCTTGAGGCTCCTTTCTTGTCCCCTCGGAGTGCCTCTTTCACCTCCGAGTGTGTACAGACACGCTGAATGTTCCAGCTTGCTGTCTTCTCGGAGTCCGGTCTCACGAATTTTCGTACAGCCAGCACGAAATACAATTTAATCAAAATACGTGCTGCGATCACGATTTAGGGGCTTTTTTCGTGCTAGGACAATGCTTCACGTTTTCGTGCAAGGACAACTACCCCATGTATTTTAATGCGCAGTGCATAACACCGCCAGTATCAGTGCTAACTGGTGACTGAGGGACAGTAGGAGAGAAATAATTAGTTGATTCCTTATCATTTTTGTTTGCAAAGCGGTTAAAACAGGTTGAAACACCGTGATATGAATAAAAAGTCACTGGCAAGTGGAGATGATGAGGAGATAATTCAAAACACCCGTGAACATATACATAAACACAATGAGCACACAAAAACACAACCAATTAAAGAAAATCACAATAAAATTAAAACTAAACCATAACAAGAAAATCTCCCCTCGTCACATGTGACAAGCAGGGAACCTACGACTCTTCTGGGACAACCAAGTTGATGAATTGTTCCACTGTTGGCACCCCCATGTCCACTTCCTGTTTAGGGAGGAGAGACGGAGCATACCCAAACTAACACTCAAAGGGGGACATCCCCAGGGAAAAGTGCCATAGTGCTGTAAGCCTATGATTCCACCAGGGCCACCAAAACTGGGCATGGAAAGTGGCCTGGGTTGGAGAGTCCTCCTCATGCACTGGATGTGTTCGTCCACTGTTCAACTATAAATGAGAATATTGTCCAAATAGACAAACATGTATCGGTCTAGGGCCTTCCTCAAGACCTCATTGATGAACCACTGGAAGACAGCCGAGATGGCCTTCATCACCCCCTCTGGGCATTATGAATATCTTGATATGCCATTTGAGTTGATGAAGCCTGTCTTCCACTCATTGCCTTCGTGGATCTGGATGAGGTTATAGGCTCTGCAGTCTCAGTATTCAGAAGGTACTCTGGATAGCTCAGGTGGGCTTGGATAAGGAGAATGGGCATGGGCTGGAGAGTGGACACTCCCAGGCATCACTGCTGACAGTGGGGCCCCCAGGCTGCCACTGACTGGGTCAGCCAATTGATGTGCAGATTATCCCAGCCCCAAGGGAATGGCTGTCCATAGCGGACAGGGGGAGTGGTTGGGCCAGAGTTAGAAAAGTCTCCCAGGTGCGTCTGCACTCCCGTACGCGGTTATCCAGCATAGGGAGACTTCAATTAGATGAGGAGGTGCTTTAAATTTGAACACCGGACGAAATAATAGACACAGATGCAGAGCAGATAGAGTCTGCTTAGAGAATTGAATCACTGACGTACCGTGGGCATGACTCAACTCTGTGGTGTACAAAGCTTAAATCTGATTTGCGGCATACGAAGTTCAAATCTAACTCGCCATGGACAAGACTCACGTTAGCTGGGACCCAAAAGCTGCATTTATTCGCTGCACCACCAAGGCGGACGAGAAGACTTAGACTGGCGAATCCCTCAGTGGGCGTGGCTTGAGAACGCGCCAGCCAGAGCCTTAGACTGCTGCATTTACTTGCTGCGCCACCGAGGCAGAACTGAAATATCTTCCTCTGAAATCATTGCTGCTCAGACCCTTGCTCACTCGTCCCTTTTTGGGCTTCATTGTAACAAGTGTCAGACTGTCTGCTTGTCTCTCACTACATTGCCTCTTTTTCTATGGCTAAAAAGCATGATAAAAGAACCATTAAATTCTACAAACACAGTTTAACCATGGGATGGGAAAGTGTTCTACCTCTGTCTTGTTTACATTACATTTACATTTACGGCATTAAGCAGACGCTCTTATCCAAAGCAACATACATCAGTGTACAAGCCTCTACTAAAAAAACATTAAACTTTCAAATTCCAACAAAGCACCCATTACTTTCAGGCAAAAGTGAGACAGTGTGTGTTTAATTGTGATACTTAATGTTGATAGAGCTCGATTATGGTTCCTTTTTTAAGTTTGGAGTTTTTAAGTGTTTTTTTTTTACCATGCTCCTCAGAGCTGCACTGTCTACAATAATTCGATCATGATGTGCCTGGCACCATCAGTGGCTCACTCGGAGAGAGGCTTTGCAGAGACCGGCAGCGGACCAGATGAAATTGGTTTCTACATGGATGACGTCTATGCTCTGATGGTGGTGAATGAGAGCTTCAGCTACTACCCTGATCCAGTGTTTGAGCCCCTGAGTCCAACTGGCGTACTGGAACTCAAACCTACATCACCTCTGATTCTCAAAGTATGGCTTTTTAAGCTGTGATGATAGCAGCGAAGGCTTGTATAAGGATGACACCCCTCAAAATTCATTATTTATGTTAGATACAGATACAGATTTCTGTCAGATATGTTCCAGAGTATAAGATTTTTTACCCATCAGATATACCGTCCCTGGGTATGTTTGCTCAAAAAATACCCTATTATTTGTGTCCCGGATTCCTCATTCTGTAGTCAAGTATATCTTTTCTGTATTGCACTATAGTATCCTTCTGCTATTTTTGTAAACATGAAAGGGCTAATCTGAGATGCTGCCTGCTGGCTTGGTAATGAAAGTCTTTCTGTTCTCAGAACTCACTGATGGGAAAGAAGAAGAAAGCCAAACGATCTTTCTTTGTTAAGTGGAAATTTATTAACAAAACCTTTTTACTTAATGCCCAATCCCTGCTTGGTTTGGTGGAGGAGAATAAATGAGAGAGAAAACCATCCAGCGCATTAGCAAAGTGATGAGAAACAAGAAAATGCAATTTGGTAAAATAATCAGGGTTATTTTGGAGATGCATCACATTCTCCACGCAATTAATTTCTCATCTAATTTAAACTAGGGCTAGCGGTGCAAACAGTGGTAAGATAGAAAATAATGCCTTTATAGACATTTTGTTCTTTAAAGAATCCCTCGTAGCATTGATCATGGAAGGGAGAGATTATTTTTTTAGTCAAACATCTTCCTAAACAACTCTTTTATCATAGACAAAATTGTGTTAGGAAAACCTATAGCTAGATGTTCTAATACATAAATCATTTCAAGAGTACATTTATTCAGAAGCATGATAGAAGAACTCACCTTAATCTTCTTATTTCTTATTCTTATTTTCTCTTTACTAAAGGGTCGGAACTTGTTCCCAGCAGCACCAGGAAGCTCAAGGCTCAATTACACCGTCCTGATTGGGAAGACTCCTTGTGTTTTGACCCTGTCTGAGACTCAGTTGCTCTGTGAATGGCCCAACCTAACAGGCCAACACAAAGTCACTGTATGTATTCTGTCTTACTCAGACTTTTTGCTTATTTTATTGAGGTCTGCGAGTAAGATGAAGTGTCCTAATCTTGTATCACACAGACTTTCATGTCTCACAGGTCTTTCTTATCAAAGCTCTATGTCTTTTGACACAATGTCCAAACAACCAGTATGTTTCCAGGGAGTGCTTCATATTTTCCCTCCTATGTTATGTTTTGTGAACAAAATCACGTATTCGGTCTATTGAAGGCTCAAAATTAGAATTGTCCCACCATGTTGTCATCTGTGTGCAGGGTCCTGTGAGGCAGGGGCAATGAGAGAGAGCACAGATATGCCCCTGTAGAGACAGCGGTCTCTTCGCTCTGTCAGCCCTTCTCATCAGCACTCATAGATGTAGTGATGATGTGTGTCTATGTTTGGATAAGCTTTTCGGAAAAGTCTTGAATTAGCACCATGGGCGATAATGTTTACTTTTTAAAGTTATTTGCAAAATAGTAGCTTTGTAAATATCATAGGTTGAAGTAAGTGATCAATGACATATTTTCTCTGACTATATATATCACAGATCCGAGCAGGAGGGTTTGAGTACTCCCCGGGCACCCTGCAGATCTCTTCAGACAGCCTCCTCACCCTGCCTGCAATCATTGGAATTGGAGGAGGAGGAGGGCTCCTCCTGCTGGTGATCATTGCTGTCCTCATCGCCTACAAACGGAAGTCTCGTGATGCTGACCGCACTCTCAAACGGCTGCAGCTACAGATGGACAACTTAGAGTCCAGAGTGGCTCTGGAGTGCAAAGAAGGTAAAAATATACCTAAACATATACCAACTTTACAGTTGCTTTAGCACAACTTATTTTCAAATATTATTGCTGGTTAATTCAGAATATGATCACTGTATGGATAATACCTAGTACTTTCATAGTAAGAACTTTACAGGAGAGCAAAAATACTGTGACGTCCCCAGTCAGCGGCCGCTCGAGGCTGCTGTTAGAATAGAAATATGGGGACTTTTGTGTTGACATCGGGTGTGATTTAATCTCTGGTCGGCTTTAGGTATAAGGGTTTTCAGCCGGCCAGAGATTAAGAAATAATTATGTTAGTATTATCATTGGTCTTTGGTTTGTGCAGTTTTGTATAAAGCTGTTTCTGTTCTAGTTTAGCCTTGTCAGTCCACTCATGCTACCCTCGGTTTGTGTCTGTTCAGGTTTTACCTTGGTTTGAGTTTTGGCCCTGGTGCTGTCACGTCTCGATCCCTTCTCGATGCACAAATGGCAAACACACACGCACCAGGGATAGTTAAAGTGCTCCATTGTCTTTTACTCTTTTCACTCCAAAACCAAAACAGACCTGAGAGCCTGAACTGTAGTATTACATACAGGAATAAACAGGAGACTACCATGTGGGTTGACCGACATGCGCAAACTAAACTCAAAACCCTTAAATACTAAACACAAAACCCAACCACCAATAACAGAACATGAACACGCATTACTAATCACCCCCAGCTGTGACAAATACTCAACCCAAACTGTAAACTTAAACAAGGGTGGCCTCTAGTGGCCACCCACTGTCACAAACCTCAGACCTGACAAGTGCCTCCTTTGTTTTATATTAAAATTAAAGTCACTGCAAGATGAAAGTCTGCATCTACACCTCGTATCTGAACGGGCACGGCCCTTATGTGACAAATACTTTAACTATGGAAGTTTTTTTGTATAAGATTTTTTTTCAAGTAGTTTGACAGTCTCTGTTGATCTAGTCATTGTAAAAAAAAACTGTAGATACAAGATGGTTAAGTATAGATGGACAATATGATGATATTTATTAATATTTGTTGTAAATTATGTGATAATAATGTAATATATAATAATATAATAATTGTACTTTCTTATAGTTTTTTAAGGTCAGAAAATCAAAAATTTCATTGCACAATAATGTCATATATAATAATATAATTATTGTACTATCTTATAGTTTTTTAAGGCCAGAAAATCAAAATATTCATAGCAAAATCATATATTTTATGACATGATGTGGCCATCAGAGAGCAACATAATCCAAACTAACAGATTCAATGATTAGTAAGCAATTCAATGCCAGTTTAGACAATGGGACTGTTCAATTGGGAGATTTAATGAGCAATCAGACTGAACATCAAGGCCATCATGAATCAGTGAATTGTATGAAAGAATTTGTCAAGAAAATTCTGTTTCCTTGCATGGGTTATTTGAGGCAACTGCTCCCTCTGGGGCCATCTATGTAGTATCCACACAAAGATGAAGCTTCCCTCTCCACTATTCACAACTCAGTGGACAATGCCGAGGAAGTTCTGCCCTTTTATTAATCAGCTTATGCAACCGTTGTTTTCCTGTGTCTCCTCTTTTCCCTCCTGCTATTTCGGAAAGCACACCAAGTTAGTCAGAACCTGAATAAACATTAAAGATTGACAGATATGACATTGTCCCCATTTACCAAAAAGGCAACTGTGTTTTATTTAATGTGACTTTCTAGCACAATACTGTGATCTTTCTGATTCCAAAGTTGAAAAAAAACTTTGCATCTCTGTCCTGTTTGTGATGTGCAGCATTCGCAGAGCTCCAGACAGATATCCATGAACTCACTCAAGAGCTCGATGGAGCTGGAATACCTTTCCTGGACTACAGGACCTATGCCATGAGAGTGCTCTTCCCTGGTATTGAGGACCACCCAGTTCTCAAGGAGATGGAGGTACGAGTTAGTACATCACTGACAAAATGTTAATAAAAATAGTAGCAGAAAATGCAAACTGACCACCAGTGTTACACCTGGGGGGTTATGTGAGTGGGTGGCCAGCAGAGGTCACCCTTGTGTAAGAGAAAATTAGCTGGTGTGAGCTTTTATTTTGAAGGTTTGAGTTTGGTTTTTGATTAGGGCCAGCTGTGTTTCATTTGTGTTTTGCTTAGTCTTTTGAGTTGGGTTTTTAATGGAGTTTGTGGGAAGTCTTAGTTGCTGGTCATTAGTTCTTTTTGCGTTGTGTTTCTTCTACTTGTTTGTTACTGGCCATCGAGCCTTTTTTGAGTTTTGTTGAATAAAGAGAAATCAAGCATGGAATCCTGCCTCTACGCCTGCAGTCCTTGGGAGAAAGGGGTAAACGGTAACAGAATGACCAGCCGAAAAGAAAACTGCAAGCCAGCAGGGAGGGAGCCGGCCCCTAGGGAACTGGTCCTGGGGGCTTTCGTAACCTCTCTGCTTTTGGGGGAAGAGGAGTCGGCCTGGAGTGAGGCCAGCTGGTTTCAGCTCGGTGGTAAACCGAAGGGGACAAGTCGGTTTTCCGCAGCCGAGCTGTTGTGCGGTGGGGAGTTGGAGGACGAGGGTGATGACCTGGGCATCTGGTGGGACGATTGGGTTGAGGAAACCCCAATCCGGGATCCGAGGCGTATTGTGGACCCCCTCGTTTGCGACTCAGTCGCGGAGGAAACCGCGGTAACGCGACGAGGGGATCCGCGGTAACGCGACGAAGCAGGCGTGGGGGTCCACGTCGCTTACGTCCGCCACCCGTTCGCCAGCGGCCCGGGAAGTCTGGGACTTCCTCCGGCACTCCACCCACACGGCTCGCGCTCGGCTTGCCTCTGGAGGCTAGAGACAGCGGGCCTCACTCCCGGTGAGCACGGGCGCTAGGACCCAGAGGCCGCCCAGTGAGAAGGTCCCCCTCCAGCTGCCCTCACGGCGAGAACCACCGCCCTCAGAGGCGGTAGCACCTGAGACACTGCCCGAGGTGCCACCCACTGCAACTACGGGAACCTGCCGGCCCGTGGCCATGGCCAAGACCCAGCTATTGCAGCAGTGGGAGAAACAGAAACAGCAGGAAGAGGTACTGCGGATGCAGTCCCTCAATTTGGTGAGCCAGCTGCGTGAGAAAGCCACTCAACGGCTGTGGCAAAGACCAGAGGGACCAGGATCCCTGCGGACTCTGGCGGCTCTCGCACTGACGGAGTGGCGTGCAAGTCAGAGGGCCACACTGTCGGCACTCCCGAGCGGCGAGACGGCGCACCCGAGCGGCGAGACGGCGCTCCCGAGCAGTGAGATGGCGCTCGCGCATTCGAGACCCGTGCCAGCGCCCCATCGACAGCTGCTGTCCCCTACACCAGCCCCCCAGCTTCATCCACCAGAGCCAGGTAGCATAGGGAGGGTTAGTGTAGGGGAGAGAGCGGACAGCTCAGGACTAGTAGATTATTTGGGCCCCTTAGATCAGTCGTGTGGGTCTTTAACAGAGCCCCTGCTGCCCACACTAGCCCATGAGCCTGTCACCTTAGCTTTAGCCGTAGCCCGGGAGCCTGTGGACCTTTTGGGTCCATTGGAGGAGCCACGTTGCTCATTAATAGTGCCTTTGAGGCCCACAGTCACCGCAGCTTCAGATTTAGCCTTAGCTCCAAGGTATGTCCCTTTAGTGTTAGCCGCCCAGCCTAGCCTGTTAGCCGCCCAGCCTAGCCTGTTAGCCACCCAGCCTAGCCTGTCAGCTGCCCCTTTGGCCTTAGCCCCCAAGTCTGCCCCTTTAGGGTTAGCCCCACAGCCTAGTCTTAAAGGGGGGCCTTTAGACGTAGAAGGGGGGCCTTTAGACATAGAAGGGGGGCCTTTAGACGTAGAAGGGGGGCCTTTAGCCGGAGTAGAAGGGCTAAAGCCTCCAGCTGGGGTAGGGGGCCTCCTCCTGAATTTTTTAGAGGGGGGTACTGGGGTCATGGAGGGCTCCGGGGAAGCCTGTGGTGGGGGCTCCACCCTCGAGAACAGCAAGGAGCATTCCAGGAGCTCCACTGAGGCCCAGGGAGAAGGCTCCATCCCCGAGGACAGCGAGGGGTCTTCGGAGGGCTCCAATGGGGTCCGTGGTGTAGGCTCCATCCACAAGGACAGCGAGGTGCCTCCGGAGGACTCCATCCCTGAGGTCAGTGTAGGGGGCCCCGTCCCTAAAGACAGTGATGGGATCCCCGAGGAGGGGCTGCCCGGAGGGGGCTCCGCTCCTGAGGACAGCAAGGGGCTCCCGGGAGGGGGCTCCGCCTCCAAGAACCATGAGGGGTTTCCCGCAGGGGGGCTCCCGGGAGGGGGCTCCACTCCCGAGGACAGTGAGGGGCTCCAGGGAGGGGGCTCCGCCACCAAGAACAACGAGGGGCTCCCCGCAGAGGGGCTCCTGGGAGGGGGCTCCGCCTCCAAGGACAGTAATAGGGAGGAGCTCCAGGTAGGGGGCTCCATTCCTAAGGACAATGAGAGGCTTTCAGGAGAGAGCCCCCTAGGTAATTATGGGAACTCTCAAGGGGAAGAGTCCCATGGGACCCACCTGGGCTGCCCTGGCTGTGCGGAGTGCCAGCCAGGAGGTAATACC
>JBBIGA010000132.1:420295-431466 GCA_037576975.1 Alestes dentex | reverse complement strand
AGGAGATTTATGGATGCGGTGAAAGAGGACATGAAGTTAGTTGGTGGGAGAGTTGAGGATGCAGCAGATAGGACTAACTGGAGACAGATGATTCGCTGTGGCGACCCCTGAAGGGTAAATCCGAAAGAGAAAGAAGAAGATGCTCAATTAGCTCATTACACAGCCAGTGGAAGGTGATTTGGTATCTGACTGAGCGGCTTATGGTTAAAAACAGTACTATCCGACATTAGCGACCCTGCAGTAATGTTGTTTAGTGTTTGGTGTACGACACTGAAGTTAGCTCCTTATTCGAAATTTTTGTTCCACCTTAAATACTGCGCTCCAGGCTGAAATATCGCTATTACGCCTGTAGGGGGAGGAAACTTTACTGAGGCTTACATTCAGAATTATGTTACCTTTTTATATGGGCTGATTCAGAAATGCATGTAGAGAAATAAAAACGTGTTTAATCTTTACATGGCAGTGATCTCTTTCCACTCAAAATCCTAAACTATTCTGTAATTTTAAATCCTTGGAACTTGGCTCTTAATGTCATGAATAGCAATTTCCAAGCAGGAAAATGCCCTAAATGCTTTGGTCCACTGAAAATTCACTTGTTCAGGTCAAAATAGGATGTGTAGAACTAGTATCACTTGTTACTTGTTTGGACCAAAACATTCTTCACTGTTAAATTCACATGGGAACTTTGCCTATATGCACATTGGCTTGTAATATATGGCAACTTCTTGGCAGGAAAGGAATGGGTTAAATGCAACATGATTCTGAATGTAAACCTCAATAAAGTTTCCTCCCCCTACAGGCAAATTAGCGATATTGCAGCCTGGAGAGCAGTATTTAATGTGGAACGAATATTTCGAATAAGGAGTTAACTTCAGCGTCGTGTTAGGTGTTCTATTAATTGCAACGTGTTAGAGACGTGATGAGCAGGTTGGGGGCGGGGTCTGCGTGTGACAGAATGAGAGTGTGCGTGCGTGGGTGTGTGTGTGTGTGTGTGCGTGCGTGTGTGTGTGGCTGAGGGAGAGAGCGAGTATGAGAGAAGCGAGGGTGCATCTCGCTAGTTGGGCTCTGTTATTTTTCTGTTTTACTGCAGCGTGGTTACGGCCAAAAACAAAACAAAAACTGCATAACTGTATCATCCCTTCCAACCGTTCTGGTGACGCTACATTATGAAGCAAAAAACCATCACTTCATTCCGGGTTAAAAATGCATTGTAACACGCATTACTGACATTTGTACCGAGTAAAATATTACCAATTTTTTTTTTCTGTAATGCCTTACATTACCGCGTTTTGTGCTTTTGTAACGTGTTACTCCCAACACTGATTATTAGTGTCATTATTAGTAGTGTTATTAAATGTGCTGCTAATTATAGAAACATGTATCATCTTGATGTCGCAGTTATGAAGTTAGATAAACTGGTTGTGCACATTATCATAACATGCCATGCACTTACGGATGACTTTCAGTATTGTTATAACTAGCATCATGACAGCTAGTTTCATGACAGGGTTTGCTCAAGGCAATACTCTGTAGTTATTTATTTTTCAGCTCTGTATTTCAAAAGGATATTTCGCTGTTTGTTGGTCCTATAGATGTGTAGTATCTTGTGGTCTGTCTGACACCCCCTCCTCTCTCTCTCTCTCTCCCTCTCTATCAGTTCAATTTCAATTTAGAAAAGCTTTACTGGCATGAGAATCATTCACAGTATAGCCAAAGCATTGAACAAGAAAACCAAAAGTTAGCATAAATTAACATTCTATCTCTCTCTCTCACACACACACACTCCCCCCTCACTGATGACACTGGATTTGTAACATGGAGTTATGAACAAAAGCTAAAGAGCAATTCTTTAGCTTTATGTATCTGAAATCTAAAGTGGTAGTCTTCCAGTGATATTTTGCATGCATTGGCATAGATTACAGTACGCAATCTTATCTCTAGAGAGAAATGTAGTTGATGTATTGTTACATGAATTAATACAAATAAAGATCTGGTTAAATAAATAAATAAATATGATTGGTCTTTTCCTTAACATCTTAAGATGTGAGCTAATCTTTATCTTCTGTTAGCTATTTTGTTAGCTAGAATGCATACATACACAGAAAGCTCCTCTTGCATTCATTCATGACATTCTTGCTTTCTTTTATTCACTGTGTGTCTTTACAGGAGTGTGCTGGGGAGCCTCTATTTATGCTGTACTGTGCTATGAAGCAGCAGATGGAGAAAGGCCCCATAGATGCGATCACTGGAGAGGCACGCTACTCCCTCAGTGAAGACAAACTCATCCGACAGCAAATTGACTATAAGACCATGGTTAGTGTAGTGTTTCAGTACAACTTACTCTGCATAAACATAGCAAATATATAGTTTAACCTTTCACCACCACCCATCTACATCCAAATGTAAATTTGAGTGTTACACACGTGATTATATCTAACAAGACATTGTATCTGAGTGTTTTAAGTTCTCTTCTTGGTTCACAACACAACTAGACTGCATTTCCACAGAGAAAAGGCAAAGTGTGCTTGCTCACTTCTAGACAGCCTAGTCTATCTATCTATCTATCTATCTATCTATCTATCTATCTACCTACCTATCTGTCTAGTGACTGTCAGAGTTGGAACGGTGTCTCTATTTTGAAAGCCCTGGGAGGAGTAGCGGGCCAAAACAAACGGGTGAACGGAATAAAGACGAAGAAGACGATAATAATAAAACTTAAGAGGAACAATTGTGTGCTTGAGCAAGCACACTAATGACTATTGTATTGCATGTGTATTGTATTGAAAATATTCTAGCAAGATTTCATTTTACTTTTGTTCAGTCTGACAATTCCTGCTTTGTGAAATACCCCCTGGTTGACAGCATATTTGTGGATATAGTTATATAAATCAAGCAAACAACTGACATGTTGCATCTGTTTTAACTAGTATCCCATTTTATACTTGTGTATTTTTGGATAGACTCTGCACTGTGTGAACCCAGAGAATGAGAATGCTCCAGAGGTGACAGTGAAATGCCTGAACTGTGACACCATTACCCAGGTGAAGGAGAAACTGTTAGATGCTGTACATAAAGGCAGCCCATTCTCTCAGAGACCTAAGGCTGGTGACATGGATCTGGGTAAGAACTACAGGCATGCATGTACAGTCACTGATGACTTTATCACAGTTTGATGACTCTTATCTCCCCTGAACAATTAAGAACACTAAATACCTGACCCATGTGTACTAGGAGCTAAGCAAGAGTAAAATTTTTAGAACTGCTATTTGTCTCCAAGCACTGAGCTTTACATTACATTCATTTGGCAGACGCTTTTATCCAAAGATTCAGGACAGTGTGAAAACCAGAGGAGAGTACTAAGTGCTAAATCTTTATGTAGGAGTAATGCAAGAAGAGTAATGCATTAGGAGAGGACATGCTGAACTTCAGGAGGTTTTTGAAGCTAGAGAGGGATTCTGCTGCTATTGTCAGCTTAGGCAACTCATTTTACCAGAGGGGAACCATGAAAGAGTCGGGACTAGGGTGCGTGGGGATGGCAGAGTCAGACGATGTTCTATGGAGGAGCAGAGGGAGAGAGTAGGAAAATAGGGCTGAATGACATCCATGTTTGAGAGAACGTATAGCAAGATGTTTTATTTGGACTGGGGAAGTAATTCCGAGTGAGAAATTCTGAGACCTGTTTAAAGACTGTACTTTCAATGATTTTGGATAAGAATGGAAGCAACAAGATCAGCCGATAATTCTCCGCTTGAGCTGGGTTGAGGGAGGGCTTTTTGAGCAGAGGTGTAGGAACAGTGGGCTGAGCTACTGGTCAGCTCTGTGTTCAGACATAGAAAAAGAGTGTTCTCTTTCTTTTCAGCTTACCCTTGGAGAGTCTGTTTGGTTTGCTCAAAGAAACATAGTTTTTCAGAGCATAGACTCTGAATCTGTCAGGAACCAGGTCGAACTGTTCGCCCAGTGTAGAATGGTGGATGAACCTGTCACGGATTGAACATGAGGGGGTTGGTAGCCACGCAATTAATCTAAGAACACTCTGCACACAGAGTACAGAATCCCACCGGGAATCCTCCTTCTGAGACACACACACAGTAATAAGAAGAGTAGAAACGTGAATGGAGTACTCATGTGTCCAGCTGGGGATGAGGAGAGCTGAGTTGGGCATGAACTCAAAACCAGATGGACCCGGCTGAGAGTCCCTGGGGAACCCATGAAAGTGGACTACGGGGGTTCTCCGCCTCGGTATAGGAGTTGGAAATTGAACTGCTCAAAGAATGGTGCCCACCGTGCCTCCCTGGGATTGAGCTGTTTGGTGTGTTGGATAGTGATGAGGTTCTGGTGGTCAGGTATCACTGCTGAGTGGGATTGAACTTCCTGGAAAAGAAACTGCATGAGTTTCTGGTCTGGACCTCGCTGGGAGAGGACAGCTCCTACACCCACATCAGAGGTGTCCACCTCCACAACAAATGGCTTGGATGGATCCGGGTGAAGCAGGATGGGTGCTGTGGTGAAGAGGTGACAGAGTGATGGAAGCCTTGGATGGCTTCAGGAGTGAGGTGGAAGTGATTGGCTGGTTTGGTGAGGGCAGTAAGAGACGGCTAAGTCAAACTACAGCCCTGGATAAAGCAGGGATAGAAATTAGCAAACCACCGAAAGCACAGTGGCTGCTTAAGCGTCTTGGGTAGGGTCCAGTTATGCACAGTGTCCAGCTTCTGAGGATCCATGACGATCCACACCTTGGGATGAGATAACAAACCCAAGAAATGTGGTGAAGCGCTGGTGGAAAGCACATTTCACCAACTTGCAGAACAGTTGATGGGCCATCAACCTCTTTAATATTGCTTTGACGTATTGGGTGTGTTCCCTGGCGGTCTTAGAGTAAATAAGGATATTGTCGAGGTAGAAAAATATACAGTGACCCTGCATGTCTCGGAGGACATAGTTTATAAACATTTGAAAGAACCGGGCTATTGCACGATCCAAATAGCATTACCAATGTTTCATAGTAACCAGTGGGAGTGATAAATGCCGTCTTCCACTCATCACCCTCTCTGATGTGCACAAGATTGTAGGCACTTTGCAGGTCCAACTTAGTGAAGATGGTAGCACCAGAGAGAGCGTCCAGAGCGGTGTTGGTCAGTGGAAGAGATTGATGGTTCTTAACGGTGATCTTATCAAGCCCCTGATAGGGGGCAGAGACCCCCATCTTTATTCTTAACAAAGAAGAACCCTACGGCTGTGGGAGAGGAAGAGGACCTGATGGTTCCATGGCACAGCCCCTTGTCGACGTACTACCTTTTGTTCTACCGCAGAGAGAGAGAGAATAAATGGCCATGCCGGGCTGGAGGTCAATGGCGAGCAGCATAAGCTTGGTCAGTAAAATTCCCAGCCACCAGAGTCAACAAAGGCGGTGGTCATGACCCGTCTGTGGCACAATTGAATATGAACCTGCACCGTAAGGCGGGAAACGGTCAGTATGGGAGTGGGCCGAACTGGGTGACGGGTTCCCCCTGCTCACCTGGTCAGACCGTTTCCCCGAACGGAGAGGGCAGATGGCACGGTGATGGCGAGCCACGGTTTCACACAAAGCGGCAAAATCCACTGGGTTCACAGTATCTGACTTGGTCATTCCGTCAGGAACCAGGTCGAACTGTTAGCCCAGTGTACCATGGTGGATGAACCCTGTCACGGATTGAATACAAGGGGGTTGGTAGCCTCGCAGTTAACGCTCTGCACACAGAGTACAGACTCCCACAGGAAATCCTCATTCTCAGACACACATACAATAGTGATAAGAAGAGTAGAAAAGGGACCGGAGTACTCACGTGTCCAGCTGGGGTTGAGGAGAGCTGAGTCGGGCATGAACTCAGTGACATTTCCTTGTTTATATGAGATGCACGTCATTTCTTGGATCCCGTGTGCGTCACATGACAGGTGTGCGTGAAAGAATCCGAGCATAGATTTTCTTAAAAAATGGTTACCAGTGGTTACTAAGATTCACATTGTCACTCCAGTCATGCAGAATTGTTTTGAACCACAGTTATAGTGTAGGCCTAGTCTTGCTGTATGACTCATCATTGTGCTTTCTCTTGGTCAAGGTAAAGATTGTCATTAGTATTCACACTACATTGTGATGTTTGGACGAAGTTAGCTTAAGTTTGTAGAGTCTTTTCTCCACATCAGATCTGTAAAGTGAACCAACTAACAGTTCAAATGAGCTGTAAAAGTGCCCAGGTTCTCTTTCTAGTCCTAATTGATGAGATTTCAGACAACCTGGCGAAAGCTCTGAAAATCTGTATTATGGGCAGCGCTGTTCATTTCTGCAAACAGACCACAAAATATATATTTTTTCCCTCTTCCCCTCTTCTCTTGTATTATTTATTTATTCAGACTCGCTAAACTTTCAACTGCTTCTCTGCAGCTCCTTTGTTTGCAGCCGGGATCAGCTGCTCGTCTCCAGCAGCACAACCGCACTGGCGTACAGCACTGCAGAGATCAAAAGGAACTACTGCGGCTGCAGAGCCAGGAGAGCACAGCAGAGCACAACTCCTCCATCTCTCTCCCTCCCCTGGGCAGGGCTGGCAACCTGCAGTCAAAAAACTGTGACGAGATGGACAAAGGAGACAGAGGAGACTCTGCAAGGATGCTTTGAGGCTACGGATTGGGATGTTCTACCCATTGGGACAATTTAGACAATCTGACAGACTGCATGACAGAACACATTAATTTCTGTGTGGACACCGTTGTTCCCAAAAAACTGTTCATTGCTTCCCCAACAATAAACCCGTGGTAACCAAAGACATCAAAGCCATACTGAAGAAGAGAGCTTTCATAAACGGTGAGAAAGAGGAGTTGAGACTGGTACAGAGGGAGCTTAAATCTAAGATTGCAGAGGGAAAAGACTGCTAGAGGAGTAAGTTGGGCAGCAAACTCCAAGACAACACCACCAGGGTGGAACTGAATGAGGCCCATCACTGGCTTGAAAAAAAAGAGATGTGTTAAGATGGACAGTGACGTGAAAAGTGCAAACAACCTAAATCTGGATTTTGACTACCCCACATCTCCTCCCCCCACCCTCAGCTCTTCTCACCTTCTCCATTCTCCTGCCCCCACAGCCTGTCTCTCTCTGTCCCTCTCAGCAGATGACATCAGGTGGGAACTGTGTAGACACCATCCCAGTAAAGCAGCAGGTCCTGATGGCATCAGTACCAGGGCCCTCAGGTGCTGTGCTGCCCAGCTGTGTGGAGTTCTACATCTGATCTTCAACATGAGTCTGAAACTGCAGAAGACATCCTGTCCCCAGAAAGACCCACCCGTCGACCCCCAGCAACTACAGGCCAGTGGCTCTGAAAGCGTCATGAAAGTGTTGGAGATACTTATCCTAAAACATCTGCGCCTGCTGGTGGAGCCTTGGCTGGACCCCTTTTCGGTGTGGAGGAAACCACATTGTTGGAAACACTGTGAGGGTCATGTTTTTTTACTTTCAATACAGTGCTTTACACTGTATTCAAAGTCAAAACATTGCACAGTAATTGTATCCAGTGCTTTCAATACAATTAGATCATCACTATTGGGATGGATGCCCCATTGGTAGCCTGGATTATGGACTATGTAACAAATCGACCACAGCATGTCTGGCTGAAGAGCTGCTGCTCGGATAGCATCCTGAGCAGCACTGGGGCACTGCAGGGAACTGTCCTGTCACCCTTCCTCTTCACCCTCTACACATCTGACTTCAGGCACAGACCTCAGTCATGTCACATTCAGAAATTCTCTGATGACTCTGCCGTTGTGGCCTGTATCAGGGATGGATGGGAGGATGAATACAGGAGTGTGGTGGACAGCTTCGTTGAGTGGTGTGAGCTGAAACATTTACAGCTTAACATCACAAAGACAAATGAACTGGTTGTGGACTTCTCCTCCCTCCCCTGTCACCATCAGAGGAACCAATGTTGAGGTGGTTGAGGAATACAGGTACCTGAGGGTACACATTGACGGCAAACAGGACTGGTCCAAGAACACAGACGTTGTTTTCAAGAAAGAGCAGGTCCTTCAGTGTCGGTAGGACAATGTGGACCACTTTCTATTACTCAGTGGGAGAGGTGTGGTGTTTTTTGTAGCTGTGTGCTGGGGCAGTGGGGCGAAGACAGCAGATGCCTTCCATCCTAGAGATGGAACCAGCTTTTCTGGAGACCCTGGCGGAGGTGTCCGAGAGGAGAATGCTGAAGAAGCTTTTCTGCATCATGGACAACCCCTCTCACCCAATGTATGCCTCCTTGATGGACCACAGGAGGACACATAGCAAAAGACTCATCGCCTCTAAATGCAGAACTGAACGCCACAGGACATCTTTTCTACCTGTGGCAATAAAACTGTGTAACTCCTACTTGTTCTGTAGATTATCCTTTTCAGTCTCTGTCATTCTGCTCCAATTAGGGTTTGTGCAATACAACTCAGCTCAGCTGCTTAATATACTGTTTGAATGTTATTGAATGTTAGTCTCATCTCCTCATCACCTGCTTCTATTTCATTTCATTGCATTCATTAAATGAAATAGAATCACAAAGTTTAGCACACAAAATCTTAAATATAGCAGTGCAAGCTATTTTTTTATGCTATTTTATGTTATTACTGGTTACACTATTGTTATTGTCTTTTTTTTTTATCTCAATTGCTAAATCTATACTTCTTGTTGCACTGAGCATTCTCATGACAAAAGAATTTCCCTGGGGATAAATAAAGTTCTTCTTATCTTACCTTATGAACCACAAACAAATCATGCTAAACCACTTTGGGGAGTGGGCAGTTTGGTTTATACGGTCATGTGAAAAAATTAGCACACCCAATGAAAGTCTGTGTGTTTTTGTAACATTCTTGGACATATGGCTATTTAATCTCAATTGTAACAATACTGGGAGATTCAAGTAATATACCTAAACAATTAATATGAAAGAAAAGCTTTTCAAAATCTTCTGTAAAAGATAATTCTACAAAAATGTAATTTCTGGTGAGGAATAAATCAGGACACCCCCAGATTTATTGCCACTTAAAATGGCTCAAATCACACACAGGTGTATCGCATCAGGTGCACATTTTGAGGGAGGGCTTGCCCTATTTAAACCTCAGTGTCAGGGCTGGAACTGTGACAGTTGGCGGCCTCTAGAGGGCGCCCTTTTCTGTTAATGTATTTGGGGACTTGTATTGTGAAGGATGATGGGGTTTGGTTTATTAGTTACAGCTGTCTTTGGTTTGGGTTAAGTCTTTGTGTTTGTTGATTGGGTTTTGGGGTTTTACTTTATGTATTTACGGCATTGTGTTCTTTGTTCAGAGGTTGGTCAACCATCACAGTAACTGGTGTTCTCTCCTATCTCCTTTAGTTGATAACCTAGTTCTTGAGTCTGGCTTATGCCAGTTTTGTTATTTTGAGTTTGTTTGTAAATAATGGATCATGTCGAATTGGAGTTTTGTGAGTGTGCCTACCTTGCATGCCAGGAGAAGGAGGCTAAACATGACACTCAGACATTTTGTTTGGTGTGTTCCTGACTGTTGAAGTGAGAGTGAACACCATGGTGAGATCAAAAGAGCTGTCTGAGGATTTAAAAAGATCTCAAAAGAATTTTAAATCAGCCATTCTATTCTCGGGAATCTACAAGAGGAGGACTTTCAAAGCAGCTGCTAATGTCCAAGGAAGTTCACCCCAAAAGCAGACCACAAGATGCTAAATGAAGTTCATCACTGGACCTTCAGCAAGCTCTTGCTACTGTTGACGTGAATGTGCATGCCTCTACAATCAGAAAGAGACTGCACAAGTTTTACTTGCATGGAAGGTGTGCAAGGAAGAAACCATGGCTCTCTAAGAGAAACACGAAGGCCAGACTGAAGTTTGCCAGAGAGATCATACACGAAGACTAGGACCACTAGAATAATGTTCTTTGTACTGATGAGACTAAAATGTAAGTATTTGGACACCATAACAGAGGACATGTTTGATGTAAACCAAATACAGTATTCCAGGAAAAGAACCTGTGAAGCATGGAGATGGAAGACTGGTAGATGGTTACAAGAAGCATCTAACTGCAGTTATTTCAGCCAAAGTGGTGTCCTACTTTTTTTGAAGTGTTAAAATACCATGACATTCTTATTCTTTTCCTGTTGTGTTAAATTCACCAAATAAACACGATGTGTACTTATTTTCACTTAGAACATCAACAAAACATGCTATTTGCCCAGGGACACCCAAACCTTGGTATAAAACTGTGTTGTTTGTGTGTGTGTGTGTGTGTGTGTGTGTGTGTGTGTGTGTGTGTGTGTGTGTGAGAGAGAGAGAGAGAGAGAGAGAGAGAGTGTGTGTGCCTTAATGTTTTGGTGTGTGTATACATGCACTTGCGTGTTTCTCTTTGTACAGTTATGGACATCTGTGTATATCATTTCCACATTATGTTCCTTGTTTCAGAATGGCGGCAAGGCAGAATGTCAAGAATCATTTTACAGGATGAGGATGTTACGACTAAAATTGATAATGACTGGAAACGACTAAACACATTAGCACACTATCAGGTATGTTTTCCATTTATTTCACTGAAAGGCAGTCATTAGCTACATCTTTGTTCACATCTAAAAAGCTATGCATCGTTTGTGTAGCACTAAATTAAAAAGAAAAGGCTTGCTACCATGTATTTATTTTGCATTTATTTCAGGTAACAGATGGGTCAGTCATTGCATTGGTGCCAAAACAGAACTCGGCCTATAACATCTCCAACTCTTCCACTTTCACCAAGTCACTAAGCAGATATGGTGAGTTATTTTTTTTGTTATCTTTGCTATTCTTGTTCATTGGCGGTTGGTAGTGAGAATGAGTCTCCATGAATACCTTTATGACCAGAGTCATAAACGGGTTGGTTCTGGTTGATGATTTCATTGTTGGATGTTTAGAGGAGAACAAAGATAGAAGAGTAGTGTGAAGCTTTTTTTCCCCTCACAATGTGCCTTGTATGCTGTTTCTCCACTCCATGAGTGAGCACCTGTAATTAATATCACTCATGGTATATTTGCTGGTCTTTCAAAGAACTCTTTGAATATTCACAGTCTGCAGCTCTTAGGCTCTCTCTCTCTCTCTCTCTCTCTCTCTCTCTCTCTCTCTCTCTCTCTCTCTCTCTCTCTCTCTCTCTCTCTCT